>JBBPOS010000733.1:0-11687 GCA_038091575.1 Leccinum subgranulosum
CTTAGGAATGCGAACAGCGTTGACGTCCATTGCATTGGGTCTCTCTCCGTTCTGGTGGAGGAACCATTGGAGTAGGGAACAAAAGAGGATGGAGTCTTCTTGTTGCGGTTGGCCACATTGTCTGCTCGGTCCCATTGGGTTTTGAAATGAATGGCTTTGGTGTACCATTCAGAGATCTTTGTAGGAGGTGTGTCCATAGAGTAGATGCGACGCATGAAGGAAGAGTGGAGTCCAGAAGAGAAGTATCCAATGAGGACATCGTCAGAGGTGATTCCACTTAGGGCTACTCGGTTTTGGAATTCGGATATGTAGGTTGTGAGGAAGGATTCTTTGGTCATTCTGGTTGAGAATAGCCAGGTGATTGTTACAGCTGGCCCGGGTAGGGTCAGATGTAGACTTGGAGGACTAAGGCTAGGACGAAGGATTAGCCATGTAAGCGTAACACTTGACAAGACTGAGGCTTAGGACGAAGGATTGGCCGAGTAAGCGTAATGCTTGACGAGACCCGAAGACTAAGTGTGCTTATCAAGGAGGAGCTCACGAAGAGTCACGTCACTCGAGGACTAAGGACTAAGGACACACCCGAGAGGGCAGAGGATCAAGGACACACCCAAGAGGGCAGAGGATCAAAGGGACCGAGGGACGAAGGGACTTGAAGGGTGGGCTGAGAACTAGGTGATATTCCAAGTAGCTCTAGCTTAGGGTTTACAAGTGACAAGACTGTCCTTAAGTACTAAAGAGATGGAACGTGATGGAATCACGAAGAAGGGACGCGTCATCCGCAGTATGGATGAGTAAGAAGCTGGGGAGGATTAATCATACATGACAGATAGCTGATGAAGCAATGACATCATCATGAATCAGAAGATAAGGATAGAGATAGGAATAACTCAGAGAGGAGAATGTCGGATCATCGGCGACGTGAAATAAGACAAGAAGTCACCTGGGATCTATGATACAAAGTGAAGATAAAGTAGAGGCGATAGGCGAAGCAAAATGAGACAGAGAAAAGACATAGTGATAACTCTGGAGACAATCGTAACAGTGATGGCATCAGCTTTGGTATCCAAATGGACGAACAAGGTGCCAAACAATTTGACAAAGTCTTCGAGCTTGCCAAGCGAGGGGGGTGAGGTTTCTAAGGCTTTGGCCCTGAAGGTGGAGGCCCAGGTAAGGGCTGATCCTTCGGTCATGTAGGAGAGAGCATATGCAATTTTCTTTGCATTGGTGTCATAGACAGTCTCATTGAAAAGAAGGTACATTTAAACGGTGTTTATGAAGGTTAGGGCTTTGTTCGAAGATCCATTGAAGGATTTGGGTGCTCCAAGTCAGAGCTCAGTGGGTTTTGGGTTTGTCATGGGTGGTGGGGGGGTTGGTGACACTGGTGGAGGTGGGGTGGGATTCCTTGAAGGTGGATTGCTATGAGGAGGGGTTTCCACTTTAATTGGTTCTGTCTCGTCTACTGGAGATGGAGAACGAGGGGGTGGTTGTTGGACGTAAGTTTGGTTGGTTCCAGGGAGGGAAGAGACAATGTTTCTTCCTGGGAGAGCTTCTGGGATGGAGCTGGCGACGAGGGTAGAGGGTTGGGTTTTCTCGTCAGAGTCAGAGTGAGCATTAAAGCTTCTGTGGTGAAGGAGGGGGTTCAAGGGTGACTGGTTTTTGGGAGGAGATTGGGGCCTCCTAGGACGAAGGTTGTTGAAGGACGAAATGGTGGGAGGCTCTACTTCAACGGTAGGCTCAAAGATATACAGTATATAGTTCATGCTTACATAAAGAAGGTTAGGCATAAACTAGCACTGGTTTGTGTTGATACACATTTTTGACAACTTCATAGAGCATTACATTCTGCTTCATGTACATTGTCCAGTATTTTTAGTATATCATTATGGTACATTTGGTGTCTTCCACATCATTCTTTCTAGTGGGTTACATAGGGTCACTCTCTAGTTATGCAAGTATATGTCGTGATGTCGTAATTGAGGCAAAGCTGTATGAAATACAGTACATTTGGTGGCATCCATATTGTTTCTATCAATACCATAGGTTGGTCATATGCAGAGTATGGCAAAATTATCTCAAACATCACGATCTTCAATCTTGGCAGAAGCCTATCCATGATTGCATATCCCAACTCTTTAAGCTTCTTCAGTCCACTTGTCCCGGCAAGTTCTCTAGCCTTGTGTGACCGTGTGAAATCCAGTTTTGTAATATTTGACAGATACAGCAATGGATAATCATCTCGACTGATGTCCAAAAATGACCAGAAAACATGTTCTTGTCGTTTGATGGCATGCACAATGTAATCACAAACGTGATCACCATAATATTCTTGTTTGCAATCTTCCATTTTGTCGACTAGCATAGGGAATTCCACATGGTAGCCCAACTCTCTGTTGATGCTGTCCAGCCAACTGTGTATTGCACGAAAATTTGTCATTAATATGGGATCTAGATGCCCTGCGATGTTGCCCAAGATATTGACGGGCAAGCATAGTAAAGGTGATCAGTTTGCTACTTTTGTGTCATTCCTGAATCTCAAGCATGTTTGTCAAAATGCAGTTTGTGTGTCTAGATATCGGCATTTCTCCAAGATCATCTCCAAGATCTCTGTTCAAAGCTTGTATAGCATGCTGGACTGTTTCACCATTAATCAATATATAATGAATAACATGTCAACAGGTTATTCATCACTTACTTGGTTTGCCGACACCCAGAGTTTTGCCTGTGGAGATGCAACCAGCAGTGCTTCTAAAGTCGCTTCCTATTTCAATCTCATTATATATGTCATGTTGTATTTCTTATGCAAACTTACTTTGGTGATGATGGCCTGCATTATTGGTTAACACATCGACGGGTTAATATTTCAAAAAATAAAACACACTTTGGTTTGCATCTTGTCTGTTTGTTTGTGTTTGTACACTTTACTCAAAATAGCAGGGAGCAATTCAGGATCAAGAGAGGTTCTGCATAGCCACTGCCTTCATGATTGCTTATATATATGATGATACAATACCAACACATAATGCCAAATATACAAAAGTAAGAAATGCTGTTGATTTGGAATATACACAAGTAGTTCTATCATACATGCTCCATCGACGTGTTATGCTGACCATATCATTCTTCCTCCAGTGACATCATGTCACCCATCAACTTTATCTCGGCCACCTGACATTCAAATCTCAACCTTTCTCGGCCTTGGCAAACTTTCTTCATGAACTCTATGGTTCCCATGATTTCCTTCAAGGAGAACTTTTCCAAGTCCTCTTCTCCCTCATCTGTAATCTTTATCGACAGTTCACGTAATCTTAGAAGATTTTCTTCGTTTGATAGCATTTCTGCCATAGGATATATGATTTTGCTGCAGGGAGTGTCAACCCACATGTTTTGGCAAGGGAAAGTCATGTGTAATTTGGTGATGTGGGGCAGATATGTCAAGTTGCTTCTTGCCACTTGATACTCTGTGTCTGAGTCGTAATCAGGTGTGAGTTCCAGAAGTGAACAGATGCGTTGCTCTTGATGAGGCAACACGTGCCAGATGTAGTCGCATTTGTGAAGTAGATTCCAACCACCTCCCAGTGTGCACTCTCCCTCTCCCCATGGAGTTATTCTGTCAAACTCCACTGTGTAGCCCAATTTTTTATTGATGCTGTCCAGCCAACTGTGTGTTGCACGAAACCTTGTGAGAGACGTACTATCCAGATGCCCTGCAATGTTGCCCAAGACATTGACTGGCAAGCGGAGCAAAGGTGATCGGTTTGCTACTTTGGTGTCAATCTTGAATCTCAAGCATGTTTGTCAAAATGCCGTTTGTGTGTCTAGATCTGGGCATTTCTCCACAATCATCTCCAAGACCTGCGGTGCAATCTTGTATAGCATGCTGCACTATTTCACCATCAATCAATATAATGAATAACACGTCGACGGGTTATTCATCGCTTACTCGGTTTGCTAAGACCCTGAGTCTCGTCCATGGAGATGCAGCCAGCAGCACTTGCAAAGTCGCTTCCTATTTCAATTATTATATATATGTCATGTTGTATATTTCTTATGCAAACTTACTTTGGTGATGATGGCCTAGATTATTGATTAACACGCTGACGGGTTAAAATGTCAAAAAAAAAAAAAAATAGAACTTACTTTGGATTGCATCTTGTTTGTTTGTTTGTATTTGTAAACATTACTCAAAATGGCAAAGAGCAATTCAGAGTCAAGAGAGGTTTTGCATAGCCACTGCTTTCATGATTGCTTATATATATATGATGATACAATAGCAACAAATACAAATAAATACAAAACAATTGATGCTTGGAAGATAACCCATTGACGTTTTATTTACATTGAGATATTTCTACTTACTACTTTTTGATGTTCCATTGCTCAACCATCCTGCCTGAGTAGAAGTCATTACGCTGTGCCAAACTGACATGTTTCATTTGGTTTGGCATCTTTTGCAACTGCTTGATGGTAAACATTGCAGCTTGAATCTCTGTGTCCTCTATGCTCTGAAAGTGTTGGAGCATGGTTCTGATCGTGAGCAGTGTAGGAGCTGCTGTCAACTTTTTCAGTTCAGCCTGGATGTTCTGCACAGCGATATGGCATGGCTTGTTGTCTTCTTTGGCCATTCTGCAGTGGAAATACATGTCGGACAAGACACGTAGTGAGGCAGGCATGTTTCCCAACTCTGCTCGAACAATATTGGAGTCCAGCATATATGACTTGAGGTTCCTCCATGTGAGAACGACGCTATGTGGCGAGCCTTGAGATGGAGGCAATAGATGAGTAAAGGGGTGCAAGTACAGGTTTACTTGCCTATGTGTCGTTCTGCGGGTTTATGGGTTACCGCGCGTTGACTAGATATCTCGAGTATGAGGGTGAAGTGAGTAAGGCTCAATTCACAGCGGACGCTAAGGGGTCAACGCCGAGAAGAACAAGACTGGGGAGTCTGGTTCCTCTGGCCAATATATTATATACTACTGTTACATGTGCACGGACCAGCTTAGGGCCAATCTCTATGGTACACTATAGCTATATCGAGGATAAGTAAAGGCTGTATGAGAAGCCAATAAATGTGGTGTGGCAGCCTCATGCAAGGGGCATGGGATGTGGCAGCACTGCCTACCGTGAGAAGGTGGAAAAAAGGCCAGGGACCGCGAGGTGTAGCAAATCTATAGATAAATGAAGTGAGTCCGAGATACGATCGGGATCTATCAAGATACGAGATCAATCGGCGATGGATTGGGAGATCGGATTGGGCAGGTGATGAAGATGAAGGCCCGATCGGATATAACTATAAGGGGAGATGATAAGTCCCATGATCACATGCAAGTCACGTGACTGGTCGATAAGTACTCGGTCGATGAAGACAATGGAGGAGACTAGAAGAAGGGGGAATCAGAGGGTAGACGCTAGCAAAGCGAGACTAGCAAGAAAAGCTAGGTTGGGAACGAGGTTCGCAATACCATGAATACTTTTCAATCTTCTCTATAGAAAAAAAAGGCCAGTTGATGGTGGTTAGGGTTAAGGTTAGATCTTGACTTGCCTTTCAACCACTCTTTCCCTTTGGAACCAGCTTGAAATCGCATTTGTTGAAGAGGTCTCTTGTCTGAGAGCACCACCATGTCTTTGCTGTCTTCTTCTTCTTCATGTGGACGTTTCAAGTTCAAGTTTGAGCTTGAGTCGTGCTGCATGCTGTGAGTCGATGGTCCTGCTTCTTCAACTATCATTGCTTTACTGCCACGACTACCGTCATCTGAGTTGGACTCCCAGCCTAACAAGATACTACTTTCTTTTTCCTCTTCAGAGTCTGGAACCAACACTGGTGTTGATGTTCAATCATATGATTGAATCATAGACTCGATGATCATATCCTACCTATGGGATCTTCTTCTTGTTTGACCACAGCCAATTCTGAAGGTTAGAACAAATTATTTAACACGTCGACGTATTAATATGTCAAAGGCTTACATTGATCTTTGTTGTTGTTGTTGTCTCCATCTACTTTCTTTTGCTTGGCAGAAGCAGTAGTATCTATCCGTCAATATATATATATATAAGTTGTTGTTGTGCATCATTTGTGCCACTGACCCAACAAGGAGAGGTGTTGTTGCAAGTCATTGATGTCAGGCTCTTGCTCTTCAGACTTGATGATGGTAGATGGCAAGCAACCACAAAAGGTCACATATGCCATAATGCCTGCTTCTCGTACGTGTGATAACTCTGTTGATGGATACAGATGATGGTATTTATTCATCCAAGCTGGTTTTCTATACTCTTGCATGTGATGCATGGCTTGATGGTCAGATTGTATTTGCATGGCCTTTATTGATTTTGACAATCAGTGAGAATCATGTGGTTGAGATCAATTACTGTCTGACCTTGAGAAGACCAATGAGTAGATCTTTGAGTACTGGCATAGTTACTCTGTTGGTGCTGTTCTCATCATCATCAATCAGTCCAAAGTCATCTACCATGATTTTGTCAACAATGTGATCCATGACTTCTTTCATCAGGATTCCATTTCGCTGCCTGATGTTCTTTGCGTGGTTGGAGGAGTTATGTGTTGTTATTTTTGGATGCATACATTAAATAGACCAACCTCTTTTTTGTCCTTCTCTGCACTGTTCTTTTTATATGTAAATAACACGTCAATGTTCTATTTAGAGTTGTTAATGCAATAAATGAATGTACTTACTTGAAAAGACATAGACATCTTTGTTTGTATATGTTTGCTCACAGATGTCAATGAAAAAGTAAGGTATCAGTTAGAGTTCAAGTTGCAAACCGTAATCATGGGAAACTTTCCGACACTTTTATATATAATGAGAAACTGAATAATATGATACAAACATCAGCAAACAATGATCAAGTAATGTCCTTCTGCATCTTCATACAACTAACAATGACTGCTCTGGGGTCCAAACTGCTGCATCATCTTCATAAACAACTTGTCTCCGTAAACATCCTCTATGGCGTCTGCTGGATGCATGCCAACCCCTGACTCTGTCCACCGCTCCATGTTCAAGATATATTTGTTATTCTGCAACACAGGTCTTAGAGTTTTGACAAGTTGCAGCACTTGCATGTCACTGGGTTGTTCATGCCAAGATGATTGAATGACGTCGATGGCTTTGATCACAAAGTCTGATTTTTTGTTGACAATGCTAAAGATATCTTGCAATATAGATAGCAAGACTGGAGTTTGATCCATCATGATGTCATCGAAGCCATTGTTGATGATTGCTGCCTTGTAGTTAGCCCACTTGTAGTTAGACCAGCTGCTGTCGTCTTCTTGGTCATCTTCATCAAATCTTTGATGATTAGCTCTTGACTGTCTGTGATTCTCCTCATCTGAGTTAGGATCCATGTCTGATGCAGGACATTTGGATTGTATGCCTGTTGTATTATAATATGTATAAGGTTTCATAAACCCTAAATTTATTGATGGGTCTTACCTATTGATGTTTGATCTGGAATGTCTGTAGTGGTTGTCTTCTTGAGCTTCAAGTTGTCACTTCTGCTTTCGCTCTCAGACTCACTGCTACTGATCGCCTCTGTTTATTTAGAGTGAGTGAGTAATTGATTTTAAAAAAATAAAACAATTCGATCAACTGACTTATGTGGCACATCTTGTCCAACTGAATCTTCTTTGGAGCTTACAAAACAGATGTTGTTAGTGTCCATCATAAAATAACACGTCGACGTATTAATTTGGCATACCCAGAGTGCTAGCCTCAGCTTTCTTTTTGCTGCCTCCTGTGATCTTTGACCGTGGCTTGACAGTGAAGGCAACCTAACTCCTAACGGACTATGGCACCTCGACTCGAACTTGACTATGAGAAGGGGGGACTGTGTAGGATGGAGGGAATCCAACCAGAACAAGACTAGCTTGTTCGGTTGCTGCATTCAAGTATTTATACTACAAGTACATGCGCACAGACCAGCTTAGGGCAGGTCTGAATAAGCCATGCTAACTATATATGGTAAGTGTTTAACAAGTGTGGCGAAGATAAAGGTACAGGTCACGTGATGCTGACTAAGCAGGTCACGTGACTCGAAAAAGGGAGAGCTATGTAAAAGGGTCAGGTGATGCTTTAGTAAGCAAGTCACGTGACACAAAAAAGAAAGGAAAAATGTAGAGGTAAAAACAGGGTTCGTAACAGACAGACACTTCCAGAATTGACGGATCGTAATTGCCTTTCAAAAATTTGACATATGATGCCTTGTCAAACAAGAAGATATCATTGTCATCATCAATGTTCATTGCTTCATCGGCTTCTTTGTCCTCTTTGTGAAGTTTGGCCTCTTGTTTCCACAGTTTTTTGTCTTCATCAGCATAGGCCATCACATCCATGTAAAGAAATTCAGCTATTTCTGTGTCTTTCTGCAAGGGTTGCCAGAATTTGGTTACTTTCTCTCGATCTTCTGGAGTAAGGATTGGAATCGTCACAGGCATCTTGTTAGCAAGTTGTGAGATCATTCGGCTTGTTTTCTTGAACTTGTCAACATCCTGGATGTTTGTCTTTGGACTCTGGATGCAAAAGATATGTTGTTCAGTGTCTACCATCATTGCCTAGTAATGATGATATAGTCAGTAAGAGAAAATAACCCGTCGACGTTTTTTTTTTTTCAATCACCTTGATCAGATCATCCATAGCTTGCACCACAGGCATCGATGGTAGTGTATCCTTCAGGTATCCAAGATGTTCTGTCATGACAGTTTTGAATACTGTCTTGATGGCATCATTGCCTTGCTGACGAATTTGATCTACTCAATTTATCCGAAGAGCATAATTTCCTATCAATTCGTTATGGTTTTTTCCCATCCTCACCAGCAAGTCAGGATGTTTGTCATCCCTGATGTTTGGTCGAGCAGAAAAGCCATCCCATCACTTGAAGTCCAACTGGCATCTGAACACGAGAGCAGTTGTTGAAGAACAACTCTCATGTTCTATCCTTCTTGTGTCGACAAGAGCAAATTGCGATCTGCTTGTGTTTGATGCCAGGAGGCTATCATGTTGATGAGGAGCTCAGGGTGAGGAGTGGATGACAAGGCATTTTTGTCCTCCCAAGGAAATTGTGTGTTTGAGCGCCTGAAAGATCAAGGTAACGCATTGTTTTTGTTCGTCGGAAAGTTTCCCAGTATAATCAAGTGGTTTTGGATCGGGTCTTTCGTGTGGAGATGGAAAAGTGCCATCTGCTGCATCCTTGAGTTGCTTTCAATAGGCAGTGATCACTGACCCCACATAGTTCTGAAACTCTTTCTCTTTGTACTGTGGGTCTATTTTCGTGAGACTCAGATCCAGAGATGATGTTGATTGCCAGTTTTTCATCGAATGGATGTAACCTCTGTGATGGACCAACAACAAAAACAAGATCTGATGATGGAAGTTGGTTAGCAAAATAACCCGTCGACGTGTTATTTTAAACCGCTCACCTTTTGCTGCATTTCAGTCGAAGTACCATAAGCGAGCAGGGCTGCTGTGTATGACGTCCATACAGGCTTTCATTTTGCGGTCTGACGTTGGTTCACGGAGAAATTGGCCAGAGGTTCCACCCATGATATGATCTAATGAAATCATCAATGTTGCAGAAATGAATGTTTGTTTTTACTTTATTTTATACCTCTATCACCATGTTTTCCAGCACTTCATCTTTCTTGATGAACAAGCCACATATGTTGGGAAGCAGGAATTTTGTTGGCAATGGGAGTATGCCATGGTTGTCGTAAAATGGCCCATTGGTGATAAGGCCCGTACGAAGCCAATCCAGCTTGATGGTCGTGGTCTTTACGATGGTGGCTTCTGCACTATCATACTCTTCGAGAGGAATGGTGTCCTTCAGTTCATTGCAGTATTGGTAGATCTCTTTCCAATATTTGTCCATCCCATCTTTATAACAACTGGCATCCAACATGTCCGACGAAGCATAGTATTTCAGCAGCCCATCATTTACCACCACATTGATATAGATTTTTGTAATCGCCTCCAAATACTTCTCGCTGAATAAGTGACATTCTTTCTCTGTTGGTGAGGTTTCTATCATCACCTTTTGGAAAGATTGGGCTATTTGTTTGCATAGAGCATCGATGTCTGCATGCTTATCTATCGCCTCTCGATCTGTGGCAGAGACTGAGGGAAGGTAGATGGGAAGAGACAAAAACACCAGAGTTTGAATCATATCATTGGCAATGCATGCCAAGAGCTGTGAACAAACAAGTCAGTTAGCAGGTGGTAAGAAGTTAGATTAGTTAGTCATGCTTACGTCCTCCAACACTGGAGTCCACGTTGCAAAGTGACGCAAGCTCAGGCCTCCTGTGCCCTTGTAGTTCCTCATCAAGTTTAGGGCTGCATTCAAAGTTGTTTTGTTTTTCAACAGAGAACATAGATCGTTGTTTCGATGTTTCTTTGACAGCTGGACCAGCAAGGCATCCACGTATTCTTTCTGTTTGTCATCATCCAGTTTCTCTAATGCATTCAAGATGTGAGTGAGTTGCTCATCTTCTGTGTTGTCATGAGAGATAGTGGCACGATTCTCAGACAGTTGGTGCTGAATCATTATGGAATCCTCAGCAGCATTGATCATGTCTGTCCAAAAACAAAATTAACACATCAACGGGTTATTTTCTAACAAGCCAGTGCTTGCTTACCCAGGTCCACAAACTTGGCTAGCCATATGCCTTCTTGATTCAATACAGTATCAGTGACTTTGATGGCATGTTCATAAGCCCTCTGGTTGTCGGGATTGTCTATCTGTTGATACCTTTGGTGAGCAACCTGCAGCTGGGCATAAGCCATTTTGCCAGCACGAGAATGTCTTTCTGAACACAATTCTCATAGATGTTTCCCTGCATTGGCAACAAGGAGTCTTCCTTCAACCAGGATCTCTTGACACCAATGATGACAGTGTTCATAGTGATCCGACTTTGTAGTCCTTGTTCATTGATAGAAACTGCCATAGATTCCATGAATTTCTCGTTGATTGGAAGGGGGTTGATGGTACGAGAGATGAGGATGGGTTCTTTGCCGATGTCATTGTTGGTGACAAGATTGATAAGTCCATAGCCGATGGTCATAGACTCGATGTCCTCGTACAAATCCTCAAACATTTTCTGAATGTCAGATTTCTTGGTCATTACCATAGTTGTTCTCTGTTCAATGGAAATTGAATCAAATGTTGAAATCCACCAGTGGATCATGTATGCTTACAATCTTTTCTGCTTCTTTGCCTGCTGCCTTTTTCACCACCTTTACACAAGGGGTTTCTCTGATGATGGTTTCCTAGTTAGAGAGCGAGTGAGTGAAATAAGACGTCAACGTGTTATTTTAAATATTTACAGCTCTGGTTATTACATCAGCTTTGGCCTTTCCTCTCCTTGCCTTCTTTTTCTCCTTGATATTTTTGGCAGTGGTGGTGGTTTTTGAAGGCAACCTAAATCCGTACGGACTATGGCACCTCGACTCGAACGCGACTATGGAAGGGGACTGTATAGGATGGAGGGAATCCAACCAGAACAAGACTGGCTTGTTCGGTTGCTGCATTCAAGTATTTATACTACAGATACATGCGCACAGACCAGCTTAGGGCAGGTCTGAATAAGCTATGCTAACTATATATGGTAAGTGTCCAACAAGTGTGGCGAAGATAAAGGTACAGGTCACGTGACGTTGACTAAGCAGGTCACGTGA
>JBBPOS010000734.1:0-11647 GCA_038091575.1 Leccinum subgranulosum
GTCAGCAAGATATATTGGCTTAGTAATAGCCAATAGCATTACTACCTCAGTCATAACTGAGTCAAGCCAATGGCAATAACGTCTCTAATCTAATCAGAGATAATGATAAGATAAGAAAGAGACTCTCGGTCTAGAATCGGAAGTAATAAAGTAAAGTGAATACTACCAATTCAACAATAACTATAAGGGGAGATGATAAGTCTCACGATCACGTGCAAGTCACGTGACCGGTCGATAAGTACTCATTGGCAATACAAGGGAGAAGACTAGGAGGGGGAATGTCAGAGGGTAGACGCAAGCAATGCGAGACTAGCAGAAAAGCTAGGTTGCGAACTGAGGTTCATAACAAGCATCATCCTCTTTGTCGATAGGATCATGAATACAGATGTAGTTGTGCATCACACAAAGTACAGCCGGTATCTTTGATTGTACTTTGAGAAAAAACTTTGTAGCAAGTAGAAGAATTTTGAAGCGGGCTTTCATAGTGCCGAATATATGTTTGACCACATTACGAGCAGATGTGTGATGTAGGTTGAAAAGTTCTTCTTTATTTTGAGGGCTACAAAACAATGACAATTGGATAAATCAAAGAAAACATAGTAGTAGATCATAATGTGTACTGAACAGCTGCTTGTCTCCATTCTGCAAGATGGTAGCAAATACCACAATATGGAATAAATAACTGTGGACTTAATGCATAGCCCACATCAGCAAGTAGATACTTGCCAACAGGAATATGCAGGTCAGTAGTGATCACATCATTGAAGACCTTTGCATCTGCAGCAGATCCCTCCCACCCACAGAGCATGTAAATAAATTTGAGGTCAAAGTCTGCCACAAAGAGTCTGTTTTGTAATAGAAAACCCTTGCAGTTCCGGTATGCAGGATGAAGGTTCCCTGGAGGAGTGACGGGGATATGAGAGCCATTGATCACACTGATCACATTGTGGAAATAGGGATAGAACTTTGGGTTTTGTCATATCTTTGAAGGAACAGAATCATTGGTGGGAAAATGGACATATTTGGTGTAGAATGGTGTACGAGTGAAGATATCCAGTGTTTGCTTGAAGTAGCTGCAGCTAAACAAATCAGTCAAATGATATAAAATCACAATAGAGTACTTGCCATGATATTGTATCACTGGAGCGTTGAAACCGTTCACCCACATGGCCCACTGAAAGACCTGTTTTACATGTATACAGAAATATAGCAACTTATTCCTCTAATGTGACCCTCCTTGAGTTACAATGCTCTGCTTGATGTAGCTCCTATATCAAGCACAAAAAAACCTCTTTTTTCATCCTAAGCTCATGGTGGATACAATTGGGATTGCCTGCAATAAGTTCAAGGATCTATTCATATCCGGTGATTTTGGACATGTGATAAGGGATCGGCTGGCATCTGGCTGGTTGAAGATCATGGGAAGTGAGCTTGGTGAGTAGAGAATGGAGTTCCTCAATGATTGTTGTGACACAGCAGACTATTTAGTGATGGATAGCAGGCAGTAGGAGCATGATGGAGACTTCCAGTATGTCTCATACTCATGTTTTGAGCTCCAACTCAAGCTAGCAGTGCATCCTGAATTCTGTGACCACAGAACAAACAAGACAACATAGGAGACTGTGGTCGAGATTTTATTCCGTTCTGGCTCTTAGGCTTTTTATCTCTCAGAGTGATTAAGAATAACTTGGCTGCTCTATGAGCACAAGTGCTTTTTGAGTACAAAGGAGTTTTCCCATAATATTTTCTGCCTCTTAAAAAGAATAAGATTTTCTCAACTCTACAAGAGTCTCATGTCTATTCTATCCATGCTACTTAGCTGGAGTAGACATCCACTAGTGAACTTTGATTTCTAGTAAGAATAAATGACTTGCTTTCGTTCATCAGTTCCTCTATTTAGCTTTGAGCTCAAGTCCTTTATGGACTTAGATAACCATAACCTATTTTATACAGATAGAGTTCTTTATTTTGTAAGATAGAGTATTGTTCCTTATATCAAGTATCACCTTATGTCATTACTTATATAAGATTTACCACTTATTTGATAAGTGAGAGTAGCTTCATTACTATAGAGTGTAGTCTTACAAAGTGCTCATAACCTTTACATACACATAGAGACTGTATGTAAATATTCTACAGTTACTTTCTATATTCACATGTAAAGATCCCTATTACCAATTCTATCATAGGGTCTCAAATTCCACAGCAATGTAATTGATGGTTTTTAAACCAAGCCCACACGATTCACAAGAAAAAGTGGATAAAAGTTAGACAGGCATGGACATTTAGAAGTGTCATCAAACAGAAATACAAATGGGAGATCCACCATTTGAGAGAAATACAGATTTGTTCCTGGATCACACGACAAACTGTAGATCTATCAGTCAGAGGTAAGCAAGTTTATGGAGACTTTGACCACAGATCAGATCACAGAAGTAGAAGACCTGGTAGATGAATAGACGATTGGTGAAGGGCCACCAGATGATATCAAGGCAAAGTAAACACCATTTGATTATCCACATTAGTGCAATATTAATTCACCCACAGAAATGCCAGCATAATTGGAGAAGCCTATGTCTTCATTGATTTGGCATGAGAAATCTGGTGGTCATGCAGTATGAGAGTGGTGGTTCTTGCTAGATGGAAGAATGAAAAAAGACAAGGTGCAGGCAAGGACTCCTGCCTGTCTTTCGGAGGGATCGTCTTTGGGCTCTAGAAAGCAGTTCAGGCCAGTGTCTAATGCTGACATCATGAATGGGACAATGGCAAATGCAATCAATCAGGCAGCCAACCTTGTGCACACTTTCACTGAGTCTGGGTCCACCCCACTCCACCTCCACTCCCAAGATATGTTATTCCACATGGATTACAACTAGGTGTTGTAATCCAGTACCTCAAGGAAGAAAGTATGTTTTCAATCCATATTCAAACTGAGTTCACTCTTGCTATGATTAACAGCACTGGCCTGTGTAAAGGGTTTTTCCACCTGAGGGACCTGGCTTATCATTATGACCTTGTCCTTAGGTGGTACTTCAGAAAGTTCCCTTTGGCACAGCCTATATCCTTGTGATCACAGATTATCCTGCCAGTGCCTATGCTACTTAACAGTCCTATTCCATCATTGTCATTAGCTGAGGCTGCCTCCAATGAGAAAAAATATCTTTGATCAAGACATTTTATTTGGGGAAGATACTTAAATAGACAATGAGTGAACATGTTGTAGACTGTAGACATTATAATTATGCTCTCTATTGTAATAGTACTTTGAGGTCAGGTTTATGAGGTGCTTGGTTCCTAGGAATGACCACACTCCTAGGACTAATTTCCAATATAGACAGTTCTAATGGTAAACATGGAACCTCAGAAGTTGTGCCACAAATTCATCTAGAAGTAGTAGACAATCACTGGCAGTAGATGCATTGAAGACTAGGATTAAAGAGTGCACCAGAATGGTTTGAGGCAAAGTGTAAGGCAAGCATGTGGTCATCCTCAGAAACTGGTAAGGGAACAGTGTTGGGACTTGGAGACACTGGTCTGGCAGGACCAAAACCAGGACCCAAAGACAGACCGGAAAATAGACCAGAAGACTGATCAAAAAACTGACTACAAGATAGACCAGAAGACAGACCAGAAGGTGGTCGGTCGGGCATACAAGGCAACAGAAGGTTGGCCCTAAACATATGGCATGAGAAAGTGGTGTTAAACCTCCACACATTTCATTTTACAGCTCACAATTTTCTTAGATGGTCACTGTGATAACAGGATGTAAGTATTCTCCTCAATTGGTCGCATGTGAAATAGATTTACAGTGAGGTGCAAAACTGTTGCAATCCCTAACTCCAAACCGGGGCATGAAGTTCCCCACAAAAACCCATGGGAATTTCACTTTTCTTTGGTGAGAACAATTAAAGTACATACCCATGGCTACACTTTTGGCCCCAAGGTCATGTGATTTCGCTTACATACTGCAAAGATACATCCATTTTAAAACATCAATACCATTGCAACAGTTTTGCACCTTTGCTTTCCAGGGTATATTAGTACTTGGTATAGCCTCTCTTTGCCTTGATGACTGCTTCAATCCTCCTAGGCATGCTCTCTATCAACTTCTGACACTCTTCCACTGGTATCACCTCCCAATCAGCCTGAACTCTCTCCCACAATTCATGAATCCCCTTAGGAGAGGATTCATGATCTGCTAGTCTCCTTTTGAGGTAACCCCATCAATGGGGTTGAGGTCAGGAGACTGTGCAGGCTATACCATAATATGAAAATCCTGCTCTTAAAGCCAATCCTTCACCTTCTTGCAAGTATGTTTGGGGTCATTGTCCTGCTGAAAAATGATGTCAGAAGGATCAAGACCATAAAACTGCAAAGAATTGAGCAGTTCATCCTTCAAAATCTGAAGGTAAAAGTCCCTATCCATCCTACCATCAATCTTGGCAGTATAGCCAACTTCCTGCCTGAGAACGACACTATGTGCAGAGCCTCAAGATGGAGGCAAGAAGATGAGTAAGGTATACAAGTACTGGTTTACTTGCCTATATGTTGTTCTGCAGGTTTATGGGTTACTGCACATTGACTCGATAATGAGGATAAGATGAGTGGAGCTTAATAGACAGTGGACTTGATGGTCAACGCCGAGATATATTATATACTACTGGTACAAGTGCACAGACCAGCTTAGGGCCGGTCTCTATAGTACACTATAACTATATCGAGACTAATTAAAGGCTATGTAAGAAGCCAATGAATATGGTGTGGTGGCCGCATGCAAGAGGCATGGAGTGGCAGCACTGCCTATCATGAGAAGATGGAAAGAAGGCCAGGGACCGCGAGGTGTGGCAGATCTATAGATAAATGAAGTGAGTCCGAGATACAATTGGGATCTATCAAGATATGAGATCAATCAGCAATGAAGTCGGGAGATTGGATCGGGCAGGCAATGAAGATGAAGGCCCAATTGGATATAACTATAAAGGGAAGGAATAGTCCCACAATCACGTGCAAGTCACGTGACCGGTCAATAAGTACTTGTTGGCAATTCAAAGGAAAAGACAAGAGGAGGGGGAAAGTCAAAGGGTAGATGCAAGCAATGCGAGGCTAGCGAGAAAACTAGGTTGCAAACCAAGATTTATAACACTGCCAAGTCATACAGCCCCACATCATCAAAGAACCTCCTCTAAACTTCACTATATCTTTTACCAGCCTATCACTGAGCCCTTCTCCTGTTTTTTTCCACACCCACTTGCGCCCATCTGACCCTAGGCGATTTATTTTGGTCTTATCAAACTATACTACCTTCTTCCAGTCCTCTAGAGCCCAATCTTTATGAGCATAAGCACAGTCCCGACGAGCCTTGTGATGCTTGGGTGAAAGAAGAGGCCATTTGGACTTGACCACAGCTTTCATACCTGTCTTTCTCAACTGTCTGCACACTGTGGAGGTAGAGAGAGGCTGGTTGACTATATTGGTGAGTGCCTTGGTCACCTGAACAGCATTCTCGGCCTTTTCAGAGGAGATGAGACAAATGGCATGGCAGATATTGGCAGAGGAAAGCTTGGATGGATGACCTCCAGAAGCTTTTTGGAGCTCAGAACACTCTTTGGAGCAGAATATATGCAATAGAGTGAGCAGATTGGCCAGCATCAAGCATAAAGAGGATAGTTTGCTTTTAAGCAGGAGTTATGGATCTCATGATAGTTGTGGTTGGAAACAAAGAAGCATGTGAACTATTTTAAACTCAGACATGGTCCTGATATGTGTATGTTTGTTTGTGTGACCAAACATAACCAAATAACACCTGATTTCAATATACTGAGCAAAGGGTGCAAAATTGTTGCAATGGTATTAGTGTTTTGAAATGGATGTATCTTTTCAGTATGTAAGCGAGATCACATGACCCTGGGGACAAACATGTATCCAAGGGTATGTACTTTATTTTTTCTCACCAAAGCAAAGTGAAATTCCCACGAGTGTTTGCAGGGCGCTTTGCACCCCAGTTTGGGGCTAGGGATTGCAATGGTTTTGCACCTCACTGTATTCAGAGTGAGTTGGAAGATATTGGGTACTGCCAAATGCCTCAGTGAGCCACATTCCTCCTGAGCTGAAACATTGATGGATAAAGAGTATTTCAGCATCAGTTTCCCCCTCCTGTGTATACAATGACAACAACACATCAAATTGTTAGCACTTCTCCCTCTTCCTTTCCTGCACATGTGTTAAATGCACCATCCTTAGATTTAATGGCCTGGGAGACGACATGATGGCGACCATGTGTTCCACAGATCTTGTCCTTGATCCATCGGTGTCCTTTTCCATCCCATAATGACAGTGATGAGGACCATGTAATGATAACAATATGAATATGACATGTTTGTGTCTCACTCCTGTGCACTGTCTCGGTGTCCAACAGAGAGTACATGTACTGACCTTGACCTTGACCCACACCGACGCATATGGTGCTTTTGCACCCTGAGGCATCTGTTGGTACTAGTTATATTTGCACAATGTATTCAAATTCATTCACATAGAGAGATATGGCAACTATAAAGTAACAATAGCCTACATGTGGAGCAACTACATAGATACAGCTGGCAGGAGTGGCCACTTCACCAATAATAGCCACAAAGTCATCTTTGATCACCCTCTCCATCATTTGATGAGCTTGAGCAATAGATATGCTGGACTGAAGGCAGCGATAACTACTCATGTGGCTAACACAAGGCAATACATTCTCCCTGTAGGCTGACATCAAGTACTATAGAGTGGACATAAAAAAATGGAAAACCAGCTGGAGAAGATGCCAACCATCTTACCCTTGGTAACCAGGTAGAATGGCTGTGGTTCAGTTACATTGGGAACAATGAAGATGATCTTGTTGTGGGTGACCTTGTAGTTCCTTAATGGAATATTGCCAGTGAGTGGCTTTGAGACAACTTTTGCCTCACTGTTTGTGTTGGCGGCTGTAAAGATGGTATAAAAAAGTCGGAGACTGTGGAGCCCATGTAGGGCAGATTTTCTCTGTTACAGGTGTAAATAGGAATGATAATAGCAGGTGGACAAAAGCATGACTCACAACCCCTGTTGATGGAGATTGAAGCACATCATTTCAAATCCACGATGGACAATGTTATTGGGAAATCTTTCTACACTATAGCAAATGCCTGGGTGCACCTCCTGAGACAGCTCTTGTGTTGCCAATTTCACGCCGTATACTACTTGGCAAAGTGCACAAGCTAACTAATGACCATCAACATCCACAATTCAGCTACATACAAACAATTGACTTGGAGATGGATCCTCACCGCAGTTGCAGAACATGCAAGGAGTTGAATCAGAGTTGTGGCCCACTTCGGTTTATTCAGGTTCAGGTGTCGGCAACCTCAGCACTGGAGGATTAGAGCGGGGCAGCATCTGCAGTGATTGCATGGACTGCCATGATGATTTGATTCACACATTTCTCTGACAAGTCAATGTGACTCAAAAGCTCAGAAAGAGCTTAAAGGTTGTAAAGTGAGTATCACGGGTCACCAAGTTTTGGAGTGACTATTTTCTAGCATCTGACCTGACTATTTAGGCATTTATTGGCATGGAGTGATGTTGATTTGGTGTGTGCATGCAGCATGGGCCACTTTTTTTCTTCCTATCCAACCACCACATCCCAATCACTCACCTCTGCATTAGTATATTAGCATTACCTGGAATACATTGTTGACTCTGCCATTGTGGAGCTTTTCTAGTAATCCACAATGTAGGTTATCATATCATTATATGACAGCTACTGATGATATGTTGATTAGCGCATTGCATGTGTATGTGGTCACAATCAGAGTGACCACGATCCTTAGCCAAGTTTGCCTCCACATCAATGTGAGAATGGAAGCTCTTTCACAACAGTAAGTAACCTACAGTCTCATAAATATTCTTGGATGATGCTTGATCAGATGGAAAATGAGCTGACTGTGCATTCCAGGTGTACAAGGTGCCAAGATGCATCAATTATGTGAGGATGCATCTCCTCTGGCTGCTTGAACACCCAGATCAGCAACTGTAACACCTGCTACAATAGCTTCTGCATCAGACTTGGGATTTGTTAGCACTGCGTGTCTCATCAGGGTTTTGATGAGGCTTTGATAATCAATTATCTAGTATTATCTTTCAAAAAAATCTGCCTCAGCTGTAATTGTGCTGTACCAGTAGATAATATTATCTAATAGTAGGTAGGGTTTATGAATGCAAAGCAAGTCAGGCTTGATGGTATTATAGATAATTAAGTCATTGACCTTGTGTGGTGATCAGTTATGTCAAATTTTTAGCCATGGTCAAGTTGACTCAGGCTGGATGATATTTTAGATAATTATGTCACTGACCTTGTGTGGATGTAGAGTATAATTGTCTGCCTTCATTATACCTTGATTATAAGGATAGATAAATTATAAGACAACATCAACATTATTACATATGAGCTAATCTATCTGGTTATATCTACATCTCCCCATTTTCATACAATTTTCATAGCATAATGATTGAATAATTGAGCAGAGTAATATTCAACTATAGGCATTTTTCCACACTGGTACTCACTTGACAAGGTTATAAAATGTCTCCCAGAGACTATATATCATTGTCATGTTTTTATCTCACAGATGGTCAACTTGGCTTTGTAGTATCTTCCTTGTATTGAGTTATAATTTCCTCACCTCCTTATAATCTCATTATGATGACATATATAAATCTATACAATACATTATCAATGCTACTACATATGAGATAATCTATCTAGTTATATCTGCACCACTCCATTTTTATGATGTGGCTCTGTTTTCATTGCTGCAAGATATTGCATATGATCAGGTCACTCCATGACATCCTTGTACATAGCTGGAGGAATGGACATAATATCTTGTACTATTCTAATAGCAGTAATCTTAGTTAGATCTTATCTCATTAAATCTAATCTATGACAGTATTTTATAGGCTAGGTTTATCTATGAAGTGTTTTATTTATCATCTTACTGATGATGACTGATGCTATACCAAGATATGTACTTATGCTATTAGATATGATAAATTCCTCAGGGCAAAGACAGAATAAAAAATATTAACCTGAATTCTACTATATCATCTTGTTCATTCTCTGGTCACGGGATTTGGCATGCATTGCCAGTTCAATCAGAGCTCATATATATGCAAATCTTGCTTACTCTCCTGTACATAAATATCCTGTGGCATTGATGTCACTTTTCCCAATTATTTGTTGTAACCCAATCTCTCATCTTGCTCTTCAAGTCCGTGACAAGAGCTTGTTCATTGATAAGTCATCACTCTCATTTATCATCTTGAACTATTACAGTCTTATCTTATGTCAATCCAAGCTACCACCCTTGCCTCTCCTCTGATTCAGGTTCCTAATGGAGGAAACTACAAGTTGATGGACCACAATATTGGCCTGATGGTAGATTACTTACATGAGCATCAGTCTGAATGAGGAGAAGGTACCTTTGAGCAGCCTGCTCTCAAGAAGTGCGCTCAATATGTCAATGACAACAGTGATTGTCAAGGCAAGCTGAAGAATGCTGCAAGTGTCAAAACAAAGTTTAAGACCATACATTTTTTATTTTCTCTTGCTGATCTCACTGTATTGATCTTATTTCTACTAGGTGAGAGAGACTTGCATTTGATCATCTAGTCATGGACCAAGAAATATGATGTTCATTATGATGAGACCAACAAGGCCAATGTTCAAGATGAGGAGTTGGAAAAGGTCTGGGATGAGTGAGTTACACATGAGATACATTTGTTCAAATGAACCCTGGTGTCAGGCCACTGGCTTGTTTCAGAATATGGATAAAGGTTTCATGTGTGATCATGTGAGGTGGTTGAAATTCTCAATCATGAACTTTGGTCCATTTGATGTGTTCTTGTAACTCGTGCATGCTATTCTGGAATATTCGCCCCAACTGACCACCCTTCCAATAAGGAGCCATGACACCAAGGAATCGGCGTGCTTTATATTTACAACTGCAGCTAACTTGAACCTGTTCAACAACACAATGATGATGGTATGGCTCTATCCCACTCTCCCTCTTCCAGCCTATGCCCTCCCCTACATGTGGATATAGGAAGTAACTGTAGAATTATATACAGTCTCTATGTGTGTGTAGAGGTTATGAGCACTTTGTAAGACTACACTCCATAGTGATGTGGCTATTCTCACTTATCAAATAAGTGGTAACTCTTATATAAGTAATGTCATAATGTGATACTTGATATAAGGAACAATACACTATCTAATAAAATAGGTAACTCTATCTATGTAAGATAGGTAATGGTTATCAAATTCCATAAAGGACTTAAGTTCAGAGCTAAATAGAGGAACTGATGAATGACAGTGGATCATTCATTCTTACTAGAAATGACATCCAAACTATCCTGCAACAGAATCAAATGGGCATGTGGGGTGTTATGTGACATTTCATGGCAATTTTTGCAGTATAGGGCAGGGATAGGTCATAGGTTCCACATGGTGTTTGCAGTGCTATAGTCTAGTTTTTGGTAAGTAGCATGTATTTGGTGCCAAACTGCAGGATGTTATATATGCTTGGTCCTTGTTACAAACCTTTATTTTCCTCCCTTTATTTTCTCTTTCTTTTCAAGTCATGTGACTTGCTTAGTAAGCATCACATGACTCTGTTACATAGCTCTCTATTTTCGAGTCACGTGACCTGCTCAGTCAGCATCACATGACCTGTACCTTTATCTTAGCCGTACCTGTTGAACACTTACCACATATAGATAGCATAGCTGATTTAGACCTGCCCTAAGCTGGTCTGTGTGCATGTACTTGTAGTATAAATACTTGAATACAGCAACCGAACAAGCCAGTCTTGTTCTGGTTGGATTCTCTCCTTCCTACACAGTCCCCTCTCTATAGTCGAGTTTGAGTCCAGGTGCCATAGTCCGTCCAGGATTTAGGTTGCCTTCATAAGAACAAGACTTTTTCTACTATCCCACCTCACCCACACCAGTACATGTGCAAACACTTTTTCTTCATCACTGTCTCATTGTCGGATCCCAGACATAAGGGAGAACCTTCCTATCGGAAGTAAATCGAGAACCCTTGACCAAGTCACCATCCATGGATTACAAACCATGACAGTGGGTTCGAAGAGTCCTTTGTGAGTAATGAAGGCACCTTTCCATTGGTCACCTTCTTTGATGCAGACATTGTTATATCCCCATTGTACGTCGAACTTGGTAAAGACTTTGGCTCCTTTGAGTTTGTCAATGAGGTCGGAGACTATGGGAAGTAGATAGGCATCTCAGGTGGTATAGGAGTTGAGATATCGGTAGTCCTGACAAGGGCGGATTTTTCCGTCCTTTGTCTTGACAAAGAAGAAGGAGGAAGCTTGAGGGGATTTAGACGGTCTAATCTTTCTACTATGGAGGTTTTCTTTGAGGAAATCCTTGGTTGCTCTTTGTTCATCCGGGGAGAGGGGGTAGATTTTCCTAATTTTTGGGACAAAGTTTTCATCGAGATTAATGGCATGGTCATTAGTGTTTAAAAGTCCAGTTCAGTCCGGTTTTTTGGCCAAAAATGAGGCAACCGGACTGAAACCGGTCCTAGAAACTCTAGGAATCTTCC
>JBBPOS010000735.1:0-11635 GCA_038091575.1 Leccinum subgranulosum
GTCTCAAACGATAGCAGAGATGTACGCGAGTGAGAAGCGCCTAGCTGCCAGCTTCTTCTTTTCACGCAGAGATCTCGAGCGGCGCACCATGCAACACGTAGTTCCAACACTGACCACGCAACTTCTCGCCTTCCTTCCGTCCATCTATCCTGCGGTGATCGCAGCGTTGGAGAAGGACTACATGATTCCGATGAAGGTGCTTCGAGAACAAATGGAGAAGCTATTGTTTGGACCTTTATCCACTGCAGCGGAGACCTCATATTCACCGCATCTGATTATCGTTGATGCGCTGGACGAGTGCGACGACCAGAGTCTGGTTTTGGAGCTCGTCACGCTTCTCGTAGATCTCTCCCGCAAGTCATCCGTACCTTTGCGCTTGTTGATTACGAGCAGGGCCGAGCCTTGGCTCCAGTCACGCTTCCACTCTCCAGATATAGCGACTCTTACAAAACCTCTCGACATCCATTCTTTCACTGTGGACGCAGATATTCGCTCGTTCCTCCGCAGTGCCCTGGATGACATATATGATCAGAATCCCCAAGTAATGCGAGAGGTTGCTCGCCCATGGCCACCGTCAGAAGAGCTCGAACGGATCGTTAACAAGGCCAATGGCTTGTTCATCTTCGCTCTGACGGTCGTCAAGTTTGTAGGATCCAAGACATACAATCCCATCCTGCGTCTGCAAGCCATCATCGAGGACACGGCTTCCGAATCCACAGGTTCTGCGTATGCCGACCTCGACTCACTGTATCGAGATGCGATTTCGACTTTTCCTGATCCAGACGTTGCTCGTCTCGTGCTCGGCCTCGTATATTGCATGACCATTCCCATGTCGGTGTCGGGTTTGCACAGTCTACTTCAGCGACCCAAACCAAACGTCGATGTCAGGCTTGTTGTCCCTGCCCTTAGCTCTGTCCTCCTTGCGTCAGAGGACGGAAAACAGCCCATCCAGTTTTACCACGCATCCTTTCGGGATTTCTTGATCAGTCATCAACGATCGAGAAAGTTCACAATCAACCCGGACGCTTATCACCGGTTCATGGCGCAGCTGTGCTTCGAGACCATGTCGCATTCGTTGAAACGCGACATGTGCGGGATTGGAGACCCTGCCAAGGCCAACCGCGAGGTTCCGGATCTCACTGAACGCCGAACGGCAGCATTCGATGAGGCTCTGCTGTACGCTTGTCGGTTCTGGTCTCACCATCTCGCGCAGCTCCCGAATGATGGGGTTGCCAATGAGGCGTTGCTAGGTGCGCTCAAGACATTCAGCACCACGGTGTTGCTTTTCTGGATAGAGGCACTCAGCCTCCTTAGCGAGCCCGAGAACGCTGTGGTGACGCTCCGCCAGTGCATCAGATGGTTGAAGGTTTGTCTTCCTGTCTTCACTTCTTGTCTGAGCTGAGATTTATGCACAGACATTGCCCGAAGGTCCCAAAGACCAGTTGAAGCTGATAGAAGAAGCGGAGCGTCTCGTGGTACTTTACATGGACTGCATCTCCGAATGTGCATTGCATGTCTACCTTACAATACTTGCCTTTGTTCCCAAAGATAGTGCCATCTACAGGACGTTCAAGCACCTGTCGTTTGGCACCCTTATCACGCATCCAGATCTGGTTGAATATGGGGCGGCCGTCCGGAGGGGTCTCGATCTGCATAATTCCATCCACTCTATAGCGTTCTCCCCGGATGGCAACTTGATCGCCATAGCCGGTGCGAGTCTGGGTGTCCAGGTATGGAACACGAACACAGGAGGCAACGTCGCAACCTTGGGAGATCAATCGTCGACATCAGTCCTCGTCCGCTTCTCTCCATCAGGTTTCTTCTTGGCCGCTGCATTCGAAGGCGGTACTGTCACGATATGGGACCCAAAGGTCGGTCGGAAGCATATGCAGGACGATGGTTGCCACGCCGAAAAGATCACGTGCCTCGAGTTCTCAGAGAACAGTGCATTGTTGGCATCTGGTTCGCGCGACCACACGATCTGCGTTTGGTCAGTCGAGACCGCACAGTCGTTGTACCATTTGGTTACCCATGAAAAACCTGTGACGGCATTGGTATTTTCCAATGACTCCCTACGGTTATTCTCTGGAGCGGAAGACAATCTGATCATTGTTTGGGATATGTCGACGGGAAAGGTGATTCGCGGGATGATGGGACATCGGAAGGTGGTGAACTGTCTTGCTGTGTCGAAGGACGGGAAGATCGCCGCATCAGGATCGGAAGACAAGACGATCAAGATGTGGGACGTCGGCTCGGGGAAATGTACGAAAACGATTTCCAAACATCACACGGGGATACGATCTGTGCACTTCTTCGACGAAGACAAGTTTCTCATCACTGCCTGCAACGATGCAATACTGTCGTGGAACCTCGCTTTACGCAACACGTCAGATACGATCTGGGATCTGGAACAAGTGGCTAGAAAGGCGTTGAAGCGTGCCCCTGCGTGGCAAGCCAAGATGATGGGGTGGGGAACACCAACACCTGCACTTAGATACATAATCCACGAGTCGTCGGACAATGAGTCGACTACCCCGGACCCATTCCTGGCGACTGCGTTCGCGACCGGTTCTCCTGCATTTGTATTCACACGCGGAAGATCCGTATTCGTCGGATCACTGCCAAACCCAACCATTGGTCTGCCTCTGAATACAACTGCGGTGGCAACTGCGGTGGCAATATCACCCGATGGAAACTGGGCTGCAACCTCAGACACTTACGACGCGTTCTATATCCTTGACCTCACCGTTCCGGGGAAAACCTGGGAGGAACTGGAGATCGAGATGAAATCCCACCTGCTGCCTACGGCGAGTGAAATGATACCCTCTCTCATCGGCACGCGGTTCATCATCTACAATTCCACTGCGATTCAATGGTACCTGATCGATGAAAATTGCAACATCATCAAAAAGATTGATACAGGCTTGGCGGGGTTGGTGCGCGATGATGACATCTATTTCAAGTTCTCTCCAGATGGGAGCATCATTTTATTTGTCATCTCGAGCTTATTTAACGACGACAAGAGCACTCTACGCATCCTTGATAGTGCGACGGGCGAACAGCGCATGAAGTTCACCGGACTGAAGAAGGTCCATTCGTTCATCGCGTCCGGTGACGGCAAATGGGCTGCATGTGGGCACGGACCCGGCCAAGTGGAGGTATTCCGGCTAGAAGATAGACAGCGAACGAGCATAGGAGGATCCGATTCGGACTCGCCCATCAAGGTGCTCTATTTCTCGGAAAATGCGCAGATGCTCATCGGAGGGTCCCAATCGGGGGCCGTCCGCATCTGGGACCGTGAAAGCGGGGACTGCAAGGCCAAGTTTGAGGCTTCCACGTCATCCGTCACGGCGCTCTCGTACATGGTCATTTCCGATGGCGCAGAGAGGGTCGCGATCGGGCGCGAAGACGGTTCGCTCTGTTTGTGGTCCCCGTCGACGTCTACATCACATGACGTTGTGACCGGAGAGCAAGCTACGGTCAAGAAGGCAGAAGTTGTCCGGTTCTCGGGCGATCTGACCCAGCTTACGTCGAAGGGCGAAGGCGGGATCGTCTCTGAGTGGGCCATCCCGTTCGACGCGGACGACGCGGGGATGACGCGGTGTGCGCTTTGCTTGCACAAGGAGGATGCCACGGATGCGGATGGGGAGTCGGACAAGACCCTCCCTCACCTCATCTCCCAATCCGACCCGGAAGAGGCCAGAGATAGTTTGTTCCATACGGCTTATCGGGTCCTGAAGGACGGATGGCTCGTCAACGGTGATCGGCGGGTGATATGGATTCCGCCGTCTGCGCGGCCACGCAGCAAAAACATGTTTTTCGCGTACCAGAACGGGCAGGTGGTGTTCTTCACGCCGTCCGGGAATCTGGTGTTCCTCAAGTGGGTGGATAAGCCATGATCTTCTGATTGGTCCGGGGAGTAGAGTCTGTTGCACGATCAATTATGTCCTGATGACGGGAATGCCTTGTATGTGTAATATATTGTTGTTTCGAATAGGTAGATCTCAGGAGATCCTACCATCGTGTTCCAATTGTCCGATGCAATGTAAGGGTGCACAAGGGGAAGGATACGGGCCAGAACGATGGTGAGCTAGAGATGCCATTTTACAAGAGGAAATAGACACTCGAGAGAGACAGGTATCTACAAGATCGTACAAGCCGTGATTGCAATTCACATGCAACATTAATCGTTCCACCGTCATCGTTGTCATCTCGATTTAAAATGAGGGTATCATCAGCCGGCGCCGTGTCGTGCGCGCGCGCTTCAAAAGTTATGTCGCTCTTGGATTTCACCCGACCCTTCACGGGCTGTTCACATCTGCGTCGTACAACTTGTACATAGCAAACGACCTCACGGGCACACGCTTTTCGTACATGAGGTCGATTCTATCGCACCGTCAGCGATCATCGATGACCAGCTGCACCGAAAAAGAAAAGAAAAGGTACGCACTATCGACCGTCCTGCCTTTGGTTTCTGGGATGAAAAAGTACGCACAGATCGTCCCCAGTAACCCAAGACCTCCAAAGACGAAGCCTACGTAGCCTTTCAGATTCGCTTCATCGGGATTCACGCTACAAGTTCAGGGCAGTGAGCGGGTCAAGGAGCGATATTCGATCCGGAAATAGGCATGAGCACAGACATATGTAGGAACCCCAGAGATCCATTGTCGAGGTTACTCACAGGTAAGGAATGACGATGTTGGAGACCATACCACAAAGCGAGTTGGTCCCGTCTTTGAACGAAGCTTGGCAGACGAGACCTCGGCAAATATGACGTAGGAAAGTGGACCACTGTTCGTTTTCCAGTGAGGCGAGACGAACATCAGCAGCTGCACAATGCATAGAAAAATGCAAACTCACATGGTGATTTGGTACATAAAGTTGTAGATCATCGTTTTGGAATATGCGGAGGCCAGCTTCATCTACCGCAGGAATCTACTCAGAAGGTGACTGACAAATGCAACGGCGGCCAGCTTGGCGCCTTGGAGCGCGTTCCTATCCAAGCGAATCCGATCAGGAACAAGATGGCGGTGCAGGCAACCATGCCATAGTTAAAGATGAAACGACGGCCATAGCAGTTCAGTGTAAAAGTTCGCAAGATTTCCAGCCACCTGTACAGGTCATCATTAAGGCAATAGTTACATAGAGTATGTCACCGAACTTACCCCGATGGCGCTCATTCCCAGACCGTGGCAAACCCGGCCAGCTCGAAAAAGTATGTACTAAAACCCAATACAAAGACCACACCTAACGTATCATCCCGATCACTCAAATATAAATAGACATGCGATTACGGTATTACTCACCTGCGCACTGTAATACCATCATGGCAACGACCGTACGCTTGAGATTTTCACCTGGAACATGGATCGAAGGTCATTCCACACGTATGTGTTGGAATGACTTACCTCTGAAGCAGTCTGCATATGTTGACGTCGCAGAAAACGAATCCTCGAGTTCAACGGTCTCCTGAATTTGCTGCCGCTGAAATTTCACATCAATTGTCGGTCCTCCGAGGCGGACGAGGATTTTTTCGGCATCCTCATTCCTACCTTTGCGCACCAGCCACCAAGGCGACTCGGGCGCAAACGGTAAGCCGACCAAGAGTGTGACCGGAAAAACCCACTGGAGTGCGCTTGAAGAACGAACTCGGAAACGTCAATGCAAACCGACAATATACCACTCACAACGGAAGTCTGTAGGCGTAGACATCTGTCCGGTTTCCGGTTCCCCGAACGAGACCATTAAAAATGCTATCAATGACGGTATCGATGGGTCAGGACTCAGGAGGGAAGGGAGAGGTTGAGAGGCCGCTTACAATTGACCGACTGCGAATATTTTATTGGTCTGGTTAACAAGATATAAGCAAACTGGACTGACGAATGATCCAGAAATTCACAGCGCCCGTCGTGATACCCCGCAGAGCAAGTGGAGACACCTCCGCACAGTAACCACTGGCACATGAGACGAACATTCCTGGAGTAGAGCGATGCTCCATCAATCGAAAAGCACGCTACGAAAAAAAGAATGACGAACCGAGAGCGAAGCCGTTGATGAGCTTGCCGACGAGCAACATCCCGTTAACATGTATGGGAGTGAAGAACTGAATCAATACGCCGATGATGGAAACCACGCATGCGACTGCAACGGCCCCACGCCGTCTGTTGAGTTCGGATGAGCGACACGAAGACAGCAACAAATATGTATAGTAAAGGGGAAAAAAAGACCCCCAATTGGTCGGAAATCCAACCCAACGAAAGACCACCAAACATGCCCCCGATAGAGCTGGCACTGTTGAACGTGATTTGCCATTTCGCAGGAAGGACCGGTTGACCGTCGGCAATGTATCCAAAGTCGGTGCGGAATCGGGGGACACTCAGTAACCTTCCACCAACATGGTAGGACAGTTTGTTCGACGTCATCATTCAACCCAACCTCGGGCTCAAACGCACCTGCGCATCATATCCCCACAGGAGCACGCTGATGGACATAAATGTACACCAGAAAAGGGCGCGCCAGTAGATACGCATGGCCTGGAGCGGCGTGAGAGCATGTTCCATAGCGGCAGCTTTTTCGAGGAAGGCAAGATTGCGCTGGGGTACGTCCTTCTCCTCTATTCTCTTTGCCACGTCCATCGCTGTGATTATCGGGGGAGGGCAGGGTATAGACATGGGGAACTGGGGGACATTCGGATGGCCTCCCTATATACGTACGGTGAAACAGGGCCTATAGAATGAGATGTGGTGGCGTTGGATCGGCAAGACAACCTTCCGCGGAGAATCCATGCAATATCAATATCGAGGTGATTCGAATCCGAGCGAGAATGAAACGGACTCTGGGACTAGTATGTTAAATATGGATCTTGAATCAGTGGGCAAGGATGTAACTTATGGGGCGTCGTATCGCCAAAAAGCAGATGCTGCAGACACTTCTTCAAGTTGTGAGCAGGAGAAACAGAGCTTCTGACTCGGAGTCGGCTAAAGAAAATAAGTACCCCTGCTCTCACATTATTGGGGTCATTTGCCAAGGCAGTTGACGATTGGAGAGACGGATCGTATTGAACATGATTGCACGAGGAGTCTCCGACCTTCAAGTTCGTCTTCGAAGTTCGAAATGTACGAAGCAAGTCGGAGATTGAACTTCGTCTGTACCACCTTGACTTGGCAGAAATACATATTTTCTTGCTCAGTCCAGCTAACTAGTCATTCATAATTTCTATCAGAATATGGTACTAAGTTGATGTTTGAATTCTGTTCCGTCCTCGTCGGCCATGTTTGTCACTTCCACGCCTTTTGCAGCAAGATTCACGAAATTTTAGCCCACCCACAAATGAGTACTAGCCGCCAAGCCTACAACTTACGCGCGTTCGATCAAGTGCCAGTGGTGCGACAGTCGTTATATACTCACAGTGGAGGCTACGAGCCAGGACGACGGTAAGCCTGGAAACACGGATCTGCATGCCAGTGATGAGGAACACCAGTGCTGGCAACAGAGTGAACTTGAAAAATACAACTTTACAGGAGGAAATAGATACAACGACAGGAAGGAGAAAGGTATTCACAAGATCGTACGGGTCATGATTCCACCTATTCACATGCAATCTTAATCGTTCCGCTGTTATCATAGTCATGGCAAATTTAAATTCAGCATTTATGTCCCCGATCCTTTATGGGCTGCTCGCATCTGCGTCGTACAGCTTGTAGGTAGCAAATGCCCTCGCGGGCACCTGTTTTTCGTACATGAGATCGAGTCTACCGTACCGTCAGCGATGACCAGCTGCACCGAAGAAGAAAAGAAAAAAGCACGCACTCGTCGATTGTTCGCCCTCTGGTTTCTGGGATGAAAAAGTACGCCCAGATCGTCCCCAATAAAGCAAGACCTCCAAAGATGAAGCCTACGTAGCCTTGCAGATTCGCTTCGTCGGGATTCACGCTACAAGTTCAGGGTGAGTGGGTTGAGGAATGAGGCATGGGCGCAGACATGTCAAAGCCCAGTCTCAAATAATTCCGTGGTCAAGTTACTCACAGGTAGGGAATGACAATGTTGGCGACCAGACTGCAAAGCGAGTTGGTCCAAATTCCGATACCCACCGTCTTTGAACGAAGCTTGGCAGACGAGACCTCGGCAAATATGACATAACCCAGTGGACCGCTGTTCGTTTTTCAGCGAGGGGAAACGAACGTCAGCCAGCCACACATTGTGTAAGAAAATGCAAACTCACATGGTGACTTGGTACACAAAGTTGTAGATAATCGTCTAGGAATATGCGGAGGTTGACTTCATCTATGGCACGAATCCGCTCAAAATGTGACTTACAAATGCAGAGGCCCCCCACTTGGCGCCTTGGTGCGCGTTGCCTATCCAAATAAATCCGATCAAGAACAAGATGACGGTGCTGGCGACCATGCCATAGTTAAAGATGAAACGACGGCCATAGCGGTTCACAGTGTAAAAGTTCACAAGATTTCCAACCACCTGTACAGGTCATGGGGTAACAGTTATAATAGAGTATATCACCGAACTTACCCCGATGGCGGTCACTCCCACACCGAGGTTGAAAGCGTTATCCGTGGCAAACCCGGCCAGCTCGAAAAAGTATGTACTAAAACCCAATACAAAGACCACACCTAACGTATCATCCCGATCACTCAAATATAAATAGACATGCGATTACGGTATTACTCACCTGCACACTGTTGGAGCACGAATACCATCATGGCAACGATCGTACGCTTGAGATTTTCACCTGGAACATGGCTCGAAGGTCATTCTGCACATATGTGTTGGAATGACTTACCCCTGAAGCAGTCTGCATACGTTGATGTCGCAGCAAACGAATCCTCCAATTCGATGGTCTCCTGAATTTGCTGTAGCTGGAGTTTCGCATCGACCGTCGGTCCTCCGAGGCGGATGAGGATTTTTTCGGCATCCTCGTTCCTACCTTTGCGCACCAGCCACCAAGGCGACTCGGGCGCAAACGGTAAGCCGACCAAGAGAATGACTGGGAAAATCCACTGAAGCGCACTAGAAGAACGAGCTCGGAAACGTCAATGCAAACCGACAATATACCACTCACAACGGAAGTCTGTAGGCGTAGACATCTGTCCGGTTTCCGGTTCCACGAATGATGCCATTGGACATGCTGTCGATGATGGTATCGACGGGTCAGGAGGTAAGGGAGAGGTGATGTCACTTACAATTGACCGACTACGAGAGTTTTAATGACTTGGTTAACGAGACATACGCAAAATGGACTGACGAACGATCCATAGATTCACAGCGCCCGTCGTGATACCCCGCAGAGCAAGTGGAGACACCTCCGCACAGTAACCACTGGCACACGAGACGAACATTCCTGGAGTAGGACGATGCTCCATCAATCCAAAGACGCGCTATGAAAAAGAGAATGACGAACCGAGAGCGAAGCCGTTGATGAGCTTTCCCGCGAGCAACATCCCGTTAACGTGTGTTGGAGTGAGGAACTGGATCAATATGCCGATGATGGAAACCACGCATGCAACCGCAACGGCCCCACGCCGCCTATTGGATTTGGATGAGCGACGCCAATACAGAACAACTTTATGAAGGAAAGAAAAAGAAAAAGAAAGACGCACCCCAATTGGTCGGAAATCCAACCCAACGAAAGACCACCAAACATGCCCCCGATCGAGCTGACACTGTTGAATGCGCTTTGCCATCCCGCAGGAAGAATCGGTTGACCGTCGGAAATGTATCCAAAGTCTGTGCGGAATTGAGGGACGCTCAGCAACCCTCCACCGACCTGGTAGGACAGTTTGTTCGACGTCATCATTCAATCCAACCTCGCGCTCAAACTGCCGAACGATTTGATACACCACTCGAAGAGACGCACCTGCGAATCATATCCCCACAGGAGCGCGCCGATGCACATGAATATACACCAGAAAAATGCGCGCCAGTAGATCCGCATGGCCTGGAGCGGCGTGAGAGCATGTTCCGTAGCGGCGGCTTTTGCGAGGAAGGCAAGATTGCGCTGGGGTACGTCCTTCTCCTCCATTTTGTCCGTCACGTCTTGCATTGCTGTGATTATCGGAGGAGGACAGGTATAGATACGGGGAATATGGGGGCATGATGGCCTCCCTATATACGCACGGTGAAACAGAACCTATAGTGAGATGGCGTTGAATCGGCAGAACAGCCCTTCGCCGAGAACAACGTCCTGGTCTGGATCCGACCAAAATGGAGCGGACTCTGGGGCTATATCCGAGAATCGGGATCTGTAATAGGTGGGCAAGGATGTCGTGCTATGTAACATGATCTGGACCATCATTGTGATGGACGTCGTATCGGCAATAAAAGAGCTTCTGAGTCGACTAAAGAAAGGACACACCCCACATGATCTGGGATAACCGCATGTTAATTTCCCCACGTGTCAGGGCAGGTGACTGTATCGGATGAACGGATCGGTTCAACATGCAACTTGGTCCACTGTCACTGTTGCGAAGCGGGGAGAAACGTCCGTGGTCATCAGACCTTGAAGTCACTCAAACGCACTATGAACTACGTAGGGTTCCGCACGGGTCACACCGCGGGTCGGAAGGCCAACACCGTACCCGTACCCGCCAACACCGTACCCGCAACGGGTACGGGTACACACCGACCCGTAAATCTGACGGTGTTGAGCAAACACCGTGACGACTCTGACGGTGTGACGGTGTCGCGGTGTGGAGCAAACACCGCGGGTATCGCATGCAAGTCATACTACATATTGGCACTACAATACACTACCCTAAGAGTCATCCTCAGTCTCCTTCCCCTCCCGCTTGCGCTTTCGGCTTGTAGTGGCAGTAAGGAAGTCTTCCGCAGTAAGTAAGTCACACCTGGCCCAAGCACCAAGGCATAAAAATGCACGGATTGCGGATGGAGAGAGTCGGTTCCGTGTGAAGTGAAGGAGCTGTCGCCCCTGTGAGAAGACTCGTTCCACCGCAGTTGATGTTGCTGTGAGGTCATGATTGAGGATCTCGAGTCACGCTGCAACTAGAACAGTCACAACAGACTAACCTGGGACGGAAAGGAAGTCTAAAGCCATTCGGTGTAACGTGGGATACGTGTGGCGGTTGTCTTGCCACCACTCAAGAGGCGTATTTGTATTCACGGTCCCTAGAAGAAGATACTCATCCAGTTCACAGACGGTTGAGGTGGACGAGGGCCCAAGTGCATAATTGCCAAAGTCATCGTCCTTGCAGACAGAAGTCAGTCAGATAGTGTAAACCTGTGATCGTCCACTTACAAGGTCTACGTCTCCATGACTGGGCGCATTGTCATCGTGTTTAGATTCCAAGTCGATGACTTTGGCGTACTTTTTGAACTCTGCACGAACCATTTCCTCAGCGGTATCAATCCATTGTTGCTCCCAGGAATGCTCATGGAAGTACTCGAGTTTGAGGCCAGGATGAAGGACTAGTTGGTACCTGCATCCTTTCCTTTGAAAACATTCTTCACCGCATCCTCCCCAAAGCATGCAATTGCGTGCTGCTTGAGATTGGTTGTCGAAGACCTGTCTTTTGTGTCCTGATAGCGACGGACACCTCCAAGGGAGTTCTTGCACTTTCGTGCAGCGCAAGAAAAGAAATGGCAGGGGCGGCCTCTGTGATCC
>JBBPOS010000736.1:0-11628 GCA_038091575.1 Leccinum subgranulosum
ATACAATAGCTCATTTGTCTGGTTAGCGTTGGCTCGCTATCCGCTTGGACTTCCTCGGAGCGATCCTTACGTTTGCAGTTGCCATTATGACAGTCGGTACTCGCTTCAGTATATCTCCAGCACAGACTGGAGTGGTTCTATCATATATTCTGACGGTGCAACAGGTATGCCCACCAAATGAATTTCATAAGACTACTTGATGGGGCTAACATGTCATTCGAGGGTTTCGGGGTCATGATTCGTCAGGTTGCGGAGGTGGAGAACAACATGAACTCTGTGGAGCGAATTGTCCATTATGCCAACGAGGTCGAAAAAGAAGCTCCACATCGCGTCGATTCTAGTGCAGCTCCTCCTTCGTGGCCCTCTGAAGGCCGAATTGTCATGAAAGATGTTTTCATGAAGTATCGATTTGACTTACCTCCTGTGCTTAAAGGTCTGAGCATGAGAATCTCGCCAGGGGAGAAGGTTGGAATTGTTGGCAGGTGCCTATTTATCCCCTGCACCGTGACTTCCTTTTATTGATGATCATTGTAGAACTGGAGCGGGAAAGTCATCAATTATGACTGCTCTATATCGACTCGTAGAACTCTCATCGGGAAGCATACAGATTGATGGTGTTGATATCTCGACCGTTGGGCTAGAGCAGCTAAGAAAGGGGCTTTCGATCATTCCACAGGATGCTGTAAGCGTTACACTGGGAGACAATGATGCAAGACTGACCGCTGCTTCAGTTCCTTTGTGAAGTCATCCGACTCATTTAATGTCGATGGGCTAATGGGTTTCTTAGTCTCTGGTACTCTCAGGTCTAATTTAGATCCATTTGGTTTGTACGACGATTCTCGACTCTGGGATGCCCTCAAGCGCGCATACCTTGTCGACACAGACGAGACACAGCCCCCTTCGCCTATCACAGTCACCGAAAGCGAGCAGACCACTAGTCGTTTTGACCTGGATACTCCAATTGATGGTGAGGGTAACAACCTGTCAGTTGGTCAGGTAGAGTTTTTTTTTTTCTTTCTTTCTTTATGCTCGTCATTGATAATTGTGCAGCGATCATTGGTATCCTTGGCACGAGCTCTGGTCCATGAGGCTAAAATTCTCATCCTGGATGAAGCAACGGGTATGATACTGCTATGTTCTTACATGATGATGATGCAAAAGCTCAAGTTCCATGTAGCATCCGTAGATTATGAGACTGATAGAAAGATACAAGATACGATCGCAATCGAGTTCAAGGAGCGTACCATTCTGTGCATCGCTCGTATGTTTCTCTTAGCTCGATCCTCTATACGTTTGCTGACCATTATGCAGATCGTTTGCGCACAATCATATCGTACGACCGCATCTGTGTTCTCGACGCTGGCATAATCGCTGTGTGTATTCCTTTTTTCTCTACATTGAAGTGTCTGCTGAGACATGATTATAGGAATTCGACACCCCGGTAAACCTGTTCGGCATTGAGGACGGAATTTTCCGCGGAATGTGCGACAGGTCATCCATTTCACTCGAGGATATCCTTTTTGTGTCGAAGCGTTAAATACTAAGAAGTATGTGTCGAGATACGATACCTTACATTCATTACACTACTATTAGCTTTCCTTTACTGGTACTCTATTCCCACACCGTTCATTACTTACAGACAATTCCGTTCCGTTGCATCCCTCAGTCACTCATTTGACTGAGGGATGCATATATTAACACTCGTTACTAGCTATCTGCTAACCATGTACCTAGCTCACTTATCTTTAATATGAGCCCCGAGGAATGTGGAAATAGAGTGCAATCATTTGGGAAATGTCCTTTTTTTGAACTCCAGAGTCTCGGCGCGGACGATACTTTAGAGACTATTGGTATTCTCGGCATTTTGCACGTCAGGTATTGATCAGAAGACTTAGTAGGGTTACCGTTGATCAACTTGGAACTGTGCCAGTGAGATCGCGTCGAACTTTGCCCACGCAATGATGCTGGACCAAGGAGCCACTGCAAACAGTCGTGATTGCCAACTTGGTCATAACTTCGATCTCAAACTGGAAGACGGTTCTGACGACTCGAGGAGATGTGGTATATCCCGCTGACAACGATCAATCGGCAAACGCCGTGCATCGCTGGTAGGAATTCTGTTTACCTCGTAGGATGATCTCTCGCATCACAATTTCCGTGGCTTATGACGAAGTTGACGGCCGTTTCGGAGAGCGAGTTGAGAGTGAGGAAGGGGCGGCGACGTGTCGATCGTGCGCGCAGTTTCAGCGCTCGGATCGATGCTGGTGCACTGGGCGAGCGAGAGGGCTCACGATTTGTTTTTAAACGCCTGTGGACCGTATTGGGCCTCGTCGATGCAACGCACGAGAGATTGTGATCGAGACCCGGGGACGTCGATGGAGTCTTGCACCTGTGTCACGTGTTCAAGTTGATCAAGGGACGGATGCTGCTGCCGTCGGTCGGTAAAGGACGTGAATGAGATATGGAGACTGGGACCGTATGTGGTGGAGAAGGAGGATACGGTGGCGGAGCAAGGGTAGGTAGCACGCATGGTGCATCTGTTTAGGTCTGAGTCGTTGGGTGTGCAGTTTGAGGTGGGTAGCCAGATTTCTTAGGTCGGGAGAGTCAAAAACTGACTGGCGCACCGCACTAGTCAGCTGCTGCAAGCAGCACGTCGGCACTTTGAGGCTGGAGTCGAACGGATGCGGTATACGTTCCCTACGCTCATCCCTTCGCGCATCAAGCTCTGTCGGCGGTACAAGATTCGTGAACATCTGGTGAGATCGCACTTTCTTGTACTCGTTATTTCCAACCTCGACAACGAATAGGAAGACGACTGCCAGTGGCAATCGAAAGTGACCACGATCCTCAAGTTCGTGCGCGAATGTACCTCATCCTTGTGACACACGCGGAATCTCCCTCACTCGCCCTTCGTCTATTCCTCTTCGCTGCCCAAATCGCCCCCGAATGCGGCTCCGGGTTCGAAGACTCGATTTCGGAGAGCCGGCTGCGATCACGTTGATCATTGGGACGTTGCAAGGCGTGAAGGTGGACGAGGTGGACGGGTATGACAGGTTAAGGCTGCATTGCATGGGACCAAGTTGAAGAAGAAGCCGCATCAGGCAACGGTGGTGCATGCTGCAAGTCATTTGTGGTGGCAAGAAGCGGCAGTGGAGGTGAAAGGGGAGGGGAGGGGGAGGGGAGGGGAAAGGGAGGAGGGGGGCAAGGAAAAGGAGGATGGGGAGGGTGCCAAGGCGGTGAGTATCGGTCCAATGCGCTAACGATCGTGACTGACGGATTGTCGGCAGTACCCACACCAGGACAGCAAACGCGTACTGGAATGTTTGCAAAAGTCGTCGCGGATCGCGGATTCGGCGACGGAAGAGATCGTCACGGTTCAGATATACTGTGACACGCTCGATCAATATCTGTATTACTTTGATCGCGGGGCACTTGCTGTCACGGTACGTATCTCTCCTCTTCTTTGTTGTCGACGCTGACGAGTTTCCGACACCGTCACAGGTGGCCCCAAAATTCATCGTCTCGTTCGTGGAACTCATCGCGTCCTCCATTGACACCATCGCCTCACCCTCGTGCAACGAATCGGAGGGGTGGCGTCTCCGGACATGATCCAGCGACATTTTCGGAACACGCTCAAGTCCATTCATTCTGAGAAGACGTCGGAGAATCCGGGGTGGTATGACGATCGTTGGGGCGTTTTTGAAGATGGGGATCACCGTGTAGCGGTTGCTGGGTACGTATAGACGCTGGGTGGAGGTGGTGGTTTTTCGATTCCGATCTGTCGATACCGTTTTTTTGGTTGCGAGGAGTTCTTCCCTGCCAGGTTTTAACTTCGGCTGTGCAAACTGCCTCCATGATGGCTCCTTGCACTCTCTTCCAGCAGCCCGCCAATCGTCGCACAGCACCGAGGCAACTCCTCGTCCTCAGTCTCTGTCGTGGAGGATTTGAAACGTGTGAATGGCACTTGTCCAATGCTTCAGTACAATGTCCGCCTTGAGTGAGAGGTGTGACGAAATCCGGAGGACGAGGAGGTGCAAGTTTCGCGATGTCAATCGGGTGATGAGATGCATCGGCAACACGTATTGATATTTAACACGAACATCCCTCAGCATGACGAAAATAACACAGGACATATTGCTTACTGGGAGTATGTCAAATTGTCAATGGTATCCGTATCTCGTAGAACCTGACTGAGTTCAACACCTTGAGTACTTGACCCATCGTGACAAAGTCACCAAGGTTGTAGAGATCCAAAAAACCCCAGTCGAACTTCGCTGCCTAGACATGTCTGGTCAGAGAGAGAGAGATATAGAAACTCTGAAAGTTGCAAAGTGACTGACACTGAGAAGTGGGCGTTGCCAATATGGCTCCCGTTCGTGGCCGGCCGCGTCTATGCACTCTCAGGTAAATGCTCCGAATGCTCTCGTCTGCCTTGGACGAACGCCGCGTGAATCTCTCCCAAGCGTCGAAAAGGATCGCAGCCGGAGACCTCGATGCAGGTTGAAAGACTGACACGGACGGTACGAATAGAATGGTAGTCAGTTTCCGTGACGCGTCCCATCTTAGCGTTATGCAGTTCTTACCGGGACTTTTTGTATAAAATCCCAAACTTCTTGACCAACGATGCGCACACCGTCGAGTTCCGTGACTGAAAACGTCACTCCAGAGTAGAAATACCCTGTCACATTTTTCCTTCACGTTCTCTTCAGAATTTCATCTAGTGGACTCACCGCAACGTGTCGCCAGACGGCCCAACAATTGCCAGATTGTTCCAGATCTTGTCACGTGGTTCACGCGAGCCACAGCCGTGCGTGTCGAACTCGGCAAGGCTCCGCTGAAAGTCGGTGGAGACGACGCACAGTAGCCCACTGAAGTTCAGGAACGCGAGCAGCTTTCCGTTCGGCGAGGGCGACAAACGCGAGAACAGTCCGCGCGCGACGCGCTGGTCGACGCTCTCTAGATTGTCTGCCGCAATGTTTATCGTGACCGAGAGCAACACCTCGACGTGCCGCGAGATGTTCTGGTCGGTGGGGGTGCCCATGCGTGTGGCGGCCCCGTCGGTCCTGTGTGATATCCGCCGCAATGAAAACAACAGCGGCAGTGTCAGTGTCAGGAACCTTTGTAAATGCCAAGCCACACACCAGGAATCGCAAAAGCGAGTGGCTTACCCCTTCCCAGTCCTTTGCCTTCAGTAGCGTCAGCGACCCCGTCAGCGCCACCATCCCGTTGTCGTGTACGCGCGCGTCGACGGTGCCGATTTCTGCAGCCTCTGATTCGAGAGAATACTGTCAGTAATCGCCTTGCAGGTCATACAGTCGGTAGGGAACTACACGGGTGTGAATCACGATTTTGTGACCCGCAGCGATACCCGTACCCGTGGCGCTAGTCGTCATACCCGCGGTGAGGGGGCGTGCGTGCGCACGTCGCGATCGCATTGTCGTCAACGTCGTCGCTGCAGGTGAGGAAACGTGCGTGCGCATCATTGTGTCGTCATCACGTCTTGGTGTCGTCCGAGTCGTTGTTGCGTGGCGTCTTGGGATGGGGATGGGACGGGGGAAGACAGTTCGTCGACGTCATCGGAGGAGGAGGAGAGGGCGAGACAAGCGCGACGCCAGCGTGCAGCAGCGACTGCACAACGCACACGGTCGTGCGCATTGCGTGATCGTTTCTGCACGCTGGGGGGACGGGGGCAGCCAGAGAGTGGAAGAGGGCGACGGGTTGTTATCGTCGTTGCGGGTGAGGGGGCGTGCGTGCGTGCATTGTCGTCACGTCGTGTCGTCATTGTGTCACCAACGTTGCGGGTGACGCTGCGCACATTGTTGTTACGTCGTCGTCGTCGTCGTTGCGCAACGCAGGACCCGCGGTTTAACCCGTGCAGTTCCCTAATGTCAGTCGGTATACGCAAAGTCGAGAGGGATGACACCACATTTATCCCGCGCGTTATGCAAGATCTTGCTCGTTCCGTTGTTATCTTCACTCTTGCTGACGGGGCGCATCCTGGTTAGTCAGTACATCTTAAATGTCGTGGTGAGTGCAAAGTACATTGGGAAATGTCAAGTATGAATAACTTACGGCTATGTATATACACATATTGGCTCCCGTTCGACGTTGTCCTCATCATACCAGTGCAGCATGAAATGATGCTTCGCTTGCTGCGCCATCTGATTCCGCTGATCAACGATGCGACGCTCCTCCACCTCGCGCTGAACACGAGCCTTGAGGTTGGTTAACCACAAAGGATGCAGTTGATGTGTTATACATGCCAAAAGGAGTGTAGCGGATGCCGTGGCTCGGGGACAATGTCCTGGATGGTCTGGGTGTCACAACTTCTGACTCTAGGGCCAGAGGAAAGCTACCCGCTGCCAGTGAACTCTAATGTGGAGGTATTGGCGACCATACAGGAGGTAGAGACGGAGAGCGGAGAAGTGACTCAGATGAAGATGAAGGTGCAGGTGGAGTAACTGGACGAGGATTTGCCTTCAGAATGTCATGTAACGAAGGAAAGGGGGTATGACGATGACGGTTGAACAGAGATTCCCTGAGCCTGAAGCGACGTCTGGAGTGCGGCTTGAAGGCGGGCAAACGGCGGGATGGGGAAAATCCCACCCAGGGGTGGCGCAACTGAGTATGGTCAAGTTCTACGCCCACCTGTTCTCGCTGACGTAGAAATGTGACAACTATCTTGCTTCCGCAACGAAACGCTAACATCATTAGCCAGACTTTTGCACTGACCGAAAGCAATGTGAATGTGTAGATGCAACACCACAAACTCACCGCCCTTCGACAATCGGCGCCTACTCCGCCTTGCATTGGAGCCAAACTTGGCGACATTCACCATCAAGAGTTCTCTCGGTCGAATCCGCCTTGTGAGTCTAGACCCTTTCCCGAAACTCTTCACTCAAACCTGTTTCGATGATCCGAATGTACTTCATCATTTTGATTGTTATCCGGTTAGTTCCTAGACGTGAATCCGACATTTATTTAAGTCAGGCACTTGATGGTATTTGTGCTACCTAATGCTCTTCAAGGTGATCACAATTGCCGTCACAGTGCCTGTTTTCGTTTTGGCCGCCCAAACACCTGATCCTAGGGGAGGAAGCCATACCACTCACGAAACGCTCTGATACCGAGGCGCGCGAATATCATACCACATCACCTAATGCGTAAATCGACCTGTAATGTCCTCAGGCATCGTTTTTACTCATACGTTTTAGCAAGATCATCTGTGGGCCAAGTGGCATGAATGGTTCCGAAATAAACACGGGAACGCCGCATGATCATCCTTCTGCTGCGAAACGGGACGGGACTGGAGCTGGTGTTGCTGTGACAAAATATGGGATGCAATGTGGTATGGGACCATTTCGATCGGAACTCCTCCCAAGTCCTTCACTGGTAAGTTTTTCCGTGCATTCATGACACCCACTCACTCTAGTCTCCACCTCAGTCCAGTTGAACACCGGTATTAGGTAAATGATTTCTGTCAGTACCATCCACTTGTCTCATCTTAATCGATACAGCGATCTCTTTGTTCCAGCCGTAACCGGTGATGAGAACTGCAGAAGCCACTATAACCTCTGGGATCCCGCCGCATCGTCCCAAATCGCCAACTTGGACCTCAACACACCTCCCCCATCGAACGTGGACCTCGATACAAATTTTGTGATGGTATTTGGAGATGGTAGGATTTCCCGTGGTAAACAATACACGGACCATGTAACCATTGCTGGTTTAACCGTATGTTTGTATTTTTTGCGAACATCATCACTTCCGACCGATGAATAGGCAGACATTCAAACCATCGGTGCCACAACAACATACTCTTCGACTATGCGAGCACCTGAATTTGCTCCAGATGGTGTATTGGAATTGGCTTTCCCGTTTTACTCAAAATTTATTGGCGGGAGCCCTCTGTTTCACACGCTCTACAATGAAGGAAAGCTGTCTCAACCAGTGTTTTCACTCAAGCTCACCCCTTCTGGAGGTGAGCTGTACGTCGGTGGAACGAACGAGGCGCTTTACTTTCATGACACCCTCGTCTTTACCCCAGTAACAAATCCGGTGAGCGCAAACGCCAGGCTGCATGGAGGCATACTTAGATTGCCCATTCAGGTTCTCTGGGAGCTGAAGATAGATAACATGAAAGTCAACGGAGCAATAGTTTTGACAGATGTAACCGCTGTCATCGACACTGGTGCCCACTTCATTATTGGTGATCTGCACCGAGTTTTGGCCTTGCACGACGCGGCTGGCGGGGGAGCATATATGGGCAGCCTGAGGGGTAGTGGTTATTACACCTGTGAGTTTCGATCGATTTTGGTGCTTTTGATTGACTCCTTGTAGTTCCATGCAAGGCTTTTCCCTCCGTGACTTTTACCATTGGTGGAGAGCAGTTTGGGGTCCTTAACCTCAACCAGGGACAGGTTAGGTATCGCTCGCGCAATTGTTTTACCGGAATTGTCTCTGCGGAACATGTTGCTAGTGAGATTCTTCTGATCAGTATTTCATCTTTCCATGCTGACCGGTGAACCCGACTAGAAACCTGGACAATCGGGACCATCTTCCTCCAGCAGTTCTATACCGTGTTTGATTTCAACAGCCAGTCACCACGAGTTGGATTCGCAAAGCTTAAGTATTGATAAATCGGAATAATTTATGTTAAAATGAATTGTCTGAATGTCGATACACTAGATATATAGTATGTACTACATACTAGTGTCTATTGCAAGAGGTTTGATCATAGAGTCACGACCTGCCACCACCCTCAGACCATTCTGTATCATCGCACCAGACATTCTTGAGCTCGTCCTACTCCAAAGAGGGGCCGCAAATGTGTTGGTACTCCAAACATGAATAGCGAAGCGTCCCTGCAATGTCTCCTAGCCGCGTAATCATTGGCTAGGCATTTCATTGGTACCACATACGAACTCAAAATCTTCCTCCACGGGTAGAAGGCGGCGACGACTGCGGCGGAAATGGGAAACGATGCGCGAACGTCCTGAACTTGTCTGATCCGAAAGGCAGCGACGACGTGCATCGGCAGGAAATACCGCTCAAAGGAGGAGAGAAAGAGGTTTTCAAACTGCCCACACAGACACACGAGCCACGACCAAAACAAACGGACCCGGCGACGACGGTCACGCAGGCAACAACTTCAGCTCACAGAATAGTGGCAGACAAGGCGCCAGAGGTGCTTCCGGATGCGCTCCATAACTCGCGAAGAAATACTCTTTCTGACACTTGGTCCATGACGCCCGAAAGATTGACCTTGTCCACAAGAAAAAAAGGTGACTCGGAGAGCCCGCGTCCTCTTCAGTATAGCCGGAAAGTTCGATAAATTTGAACCTGGAACCCTAAAGGGTCCAGGAAAACGTATTGGCTGACCCAGGCTTCGTATGTTAGACCCGGGCCAATCGATTGTTGGGGCCGATTAAACTTCAAGATGCCGGTTGGCAGCGAGCCCGAGCCACAATCAAAGTCACTGCACCCCGGCCGTAGTAAGGTCAAACACGACTCCTGATTCCTGAAACCAACTATTGACCCTTGATTGACCCAGTTACGTGGCTGCCACTGGCATGTGTGTACGGTAGCATTACTTTGCTTCAACCTAATATAAGTTCCTTTCTTGGCAAGCACAACCTCCGCAACACTTCGGCCGGATATGTTCATTTGCCTTTCCTGACCTATCCCCGCATCGCTCTATACTTTATAGGCGCGGTACTTCAAGGCAATGCTAAAAGCGCACGATCATCTACAGAAGGTGAAGAGCATGAAGGTTTCTCCGTATGCAGTTTGGCCGCTCCGGGAAAACTACCAGGTGGGATCTGTAGATTGGTCGTCAGCTTGACCAACTGTCTCAGAGAGGTGTACATGCGCTAGCTCTTGATTAGTTCGTGTTCCTGCGGGAGCTGCTCGGAGCTGTCCGGACTAGGACCCTCTTTCTTCCCCGCTTCGTTGCTCTCTGACTCTATTGTGCAATGTTGGATCGTCCAGAAGACAAGATTGAGTCGGGCTCCACCAATGCGCCAAACGGGCATGGCGCGAGCAAGTCGGATGCACCCTCAAGGCCGGCCATTGCCAACTTCCAAAGGTCTCATGAATCATTGCTTTGCATCACCCTCAGTCCACTAATCATACTCTAGGTTTTTCTCCATAAAGGATCCCAACCCTCCTCCTCCCAAGGCCTCCATCCATGACGCAATGATTACTCCCGAGGCGTCGGCCGGTTTTTCTAGTCGCTTATGGTTTGCCTGGTTGACACCTTTGTTATCGCTGGGTTATGCTCGGCCTCTCGAGGCCTCAGACTTGTACAAACTCCCGGATAACCATTCATCAACCCGGATTTCCAACACCATTCTCACGTCCTTTGAACGCCGGCGCAAAGAGGTGGAGGTATACAACGAACGGCTGGCAAAAGGTGACGTCAGTCCTGGCCTCAAGGGTCTATGGTGGACAGTTCGCGGCGTCCGCGCAGAACGGGAGAAGACCTGGAGGGAAAAGGACGGCAAACGCAAAGCTAGTCTTGTTCTTGCCATGAATGACAGCGTGAAATGGCTCTTTTGGTCCGCTGGAATATTGAAGGTCATGGGCGACACTGCGCAAATCACCGGCCCCCTTGTTGTAAAGGTTTGAGCTCCCATTTCCTACCATATACAATGTGTTCATCTTTGAGGTAGGCAATCATCAGCTTTGCCACCGAGTCGCATGCTGCCCTCATCGCGGGTAAACCCATTCCTTCGGCCGGAACCGGTATCGGACTCTGTTTCGCTCTCTTTGTTCTACAGCTCATTAGCTCGTGGTGCACACAACATTTCTTTTATCGCAGTATGGCCTGCGGGGTTCTCTTGCGAGGTGGTCTCATCACCGCAATCTACTCTCGAGCGCTGTCATTGTCTCCGCGTGCTCGCGTAGAGATGACAAACGGCAGACTGGTAAACCACATCTCTACCGACGTGTCCCGGATCGACTTCTGTATGGGTTATTTCCATATGTCTTGGGCTGCACCCATTCAACTTGCCATCTGTCTCATCCTTCTTCTCATCAACCTCGGTCCTAGCGCACTAGCCGGATTTGCGCTCCTCGTCGTTGTAATGCCGGCGAATATGATGGTAATGAAGCGTTTCTTCCGCGTGAGGATCAAGAGCATGGTCTGGACAGACAAGCGTTCCAAGTTAATCCAGGAGATGCTGAGCGGGATAAGAGTGATTAAGTTCTTTGCATGGGAGATGCCCTTTTTGAAGCGAGTTGCTGAATATCGCCAGCTTGAAATGGGGTATGATACTCTCTATCCGCTGATTACTCACTGAGATTCTCTTTCAGACACATCCGCAATTTGCTTGTCCTTCGAGCTGCCCAGCATGCGCTTGCGTTCTCCATTCCTGTGCTAGCCAGCGTGCTCGCGTTTGTTACCTACTCGTTGACTGGCCATTCATTGTCCGCCGCAAATATTTTTTCTTCTCTCACCCTCTTCCAGCTCGTCAGGTTTCCCCTTATGTTCCTTCGTATGTGACCTTGCTGGTTTCGGTGAATCTTACTAACTTGTTCTGCCATGTAGCTATGTCATTCAGTTCCATTGCAGACGCTGCCACTGCATGCAAACGTCTTTATGACGTTTTCGAGGCCGAAACGTCG
>JBBPOS010000737.1:0-11600 GCA_038091575.1 Leccinum subgranulosum
CCCCCTCCCCGTCCGAGCCCCCCCACTCCGAATACCGCTCCCTACAAAACCCCAGCTCCCGTACGCTCCCAATCGCGATCAACAGCGCATCCTGGCCCCCGATCAGCCTCAACGTCCGCTCCATATCCTCGAGCGCAAACTCTTCCATCTCCTCCATCAGCGCCATCTCGTCCCGGTCGTCTTCGTCAGGCCCAGGTGCAGGCTGTGGGTTGCTGCTGCTCGGCGCGTGAGGAAGAGGGGCGTGTGCGTTGCTCCCGCCAGCGCTGTTTCCGGGAACCTGTGCACCAACACCTGCACTCGCGGCTCGCCTCTTTCGCTTTTCTGCCATGTTTTGTAGGTGCAGTTTCGTCCCGTCGATGAGTCCGCCTGTCAGCTCTGGTGTGAACGCGAGGGATCCTGGCCCGCCGACAACGCACAGCGTGTCCCCCACAGCCTTGTACAGCGATGCTACGAACGACGGGTCCGTGTCGTGCTGGATGCAATACACCAGCTTCGAGAACGACGCGGTCGCCATGTGCGGGGTCAGAGTGCCACTCGATTTGCCGCACGACATCAACAGCGGAACGAGTCTGCGGAGACCGTGGATCAACACACATCGGTGGTAACAGGAAGAAATCGGACGCACCGACACGCCGCCTCCCGTACACCCTCGTGAAAGTAAAACTCCAACGCAGGTAGAGTCAGCTCGAGACTCTGCGTCACGTACGGCCCAAAACATCCTCCTAGCACGCCGCAATAGATAACGAGCGTGTCGAACGCTTGACATTTCTCGTCGATAGATGCGGTGCGGATGCCGACGATCTGGCCGTCCATGGAGATGGTCTCCCATCCGTCGCGTTCATACTGGCCTTCGTCTTCGTCTTTTCGCAAGGTGTGTGAGAGGAAAGACGCACGTGCGCCGGTGTGGGCGCTGGCTTACCGTAGATGGACACGTCCGCTTTGGCGCTGGCGGCGTTGAGCAGGGGTGGCATTACCACCGGTAAATACGGCTCAAACTCAGGTCCGAGTGCTTGACAGATCTTGGCCCACGTTGCGATCAAGTATGTCGCTAAAAGTGTGTCAGAGGGGTCGACGGGCGAATCTGTCCGAGCCAATGGGACGTCATGTCAGGTCACCGATACCATCATCTGGGAAATATAGCCTACTCTGGATGTGAATCAGGGCATCAACAAGTGTACGAGCATCAGGTCTAAAGACGTCACGTCCAACAGCGATCGCTATTAGAGGCACACGAAGAGTAAAAAATGTGACGGTCAATCAAGGGCAACCAAAATCATCATCTGACGTAGCCTGTCAGACGTTCAGGAACATACCAATGAGCCCAGCACATTCCATGGCTTTGACACGGAGCTTGTGATGACTCGGATCATTCGCGTTTCGAAGCACGTTGAGCAGCAGCGGCATGATAGTCCCGTAATGCTACGTGATCAAAATCGAAAAATCGACCTTTTGAGCTCTGTGGAATGCTAGCATTGACATACCTTGGCAAACGTGTCCTCGCTCGCGTCCGCGACCATGGCCAACGTGGTGATGGCCTGTTCTTGAACGTATCGTTTGACCGGTTTGCCCGTTTCGGCACCCGGGTTGAGCAGCTTGAGTAGTCGTTCGACGATCGGGTCGAGGTAGGGTACGAGCGAGTCCCTTTCGACGCCTTCACAAAAGTTGATAAGCGCGGCGGCCGCGTGTGCATGGACACTATCGTACACAAATCAGCCACGTCACGTCAAGTTGCCGTACAGAAACCTCGTTTACCGTGGTTCAGGGGCCTCGAGTGTCGGTATCAAGGCAGCAAAGAGCTGTCGATGATAACGATCCTGAATGACTTCCTGAGTGTCAAATTAACAAGTCAGCGGGATCCGTCCCGGCGCCGAAACGTCACTTACTTCCAAGTCTGTACATAGTTGACCCCTGCATTCTCGTTTAGATGAGCATTCATGAATCGGAGAAAGCGAATACATACAGGCACTGGCATGCAGCGTAGCGCACACGAGGATGAACGTCCTTGAACATCGGCGTCACGAGGCTGTCGAGATGACATTGTCATCCCTCCATTTCAGATGATCGAACGCGTGATCACTCACTCGATGACTTTTCCGAGCTCGAGTTGCATCACCTAAAACCAGTCGAAGACGAACCCATAAATGACAGGGACAACAGTCCTACCTTGCTAGTGCCTTCCCCTATGGCTGCGATCGCCATCAGACCTGCATGCCGCAATCGCCAATCGTAACTCGCAAGCATAGATGGGATGACCTGAAAGGCTGGCGGGAGAACCACCTTCCCGCCGAGTGCACATGCGAGGCGATCGAGCGACTGTTCGTACACCTGCGGGTAACTATCTTCCTGTGACTCCTCGGAAGGCTTCCCAGCAGACGTTATTTCAATTCGGACCCATCAAAGGAAAAAAGACACACATCGGCTTCCAACCAAGCCTCGAGCCTCTCTTCCGACAATTCTCCCATGCCTTCCAAACAGGCGCGGACGATCGCGGGCGTCCAGCCTTCGACGCGTTTCACCATCGAAGGCTTTGCTTCGCTCAGCGTGACCATTAGTTCTAACGCCGCCTTCCGAACTTGTTGCTTTTCTTCGTCCTCGGCGGCCTCGGCCTCTCCTTCGTCGCTATGTTGTACGATGGTCTGGCCCGGCGGGAAGGCGAACGAAGTGCTTGTAGCGGGGAACGGCTTGGCCACAGTTGGCGTAGGTCCCGAATCGGCGGTGGGCATGATCAGAGCACGTAGGAACGCCAAGAGCGCGGGTAGATGCGGAGCGAAAAGAATGGGGTGCGACGAGCACAGCGGCGTTATCGAACCTAAAAACGTCTTGAGATGTGTGTTCGGGAGAGAGGGGAGCGTGTCGAGCATCGGATACAGCAAGGACAAGGATTGTGCGAGCTGGTGGGCGTCCGATGCCGTCAGATACGACACGCATGCCCGAAGCGCGGCGAGTCGGACCTGCGAGTGACGATTAGTGCGGTCGAAACGGGATGGAAGAGAGAGGGTGTGAGTGTCTGGATGCGACGTACGTCGACGTGAGCGTCCTGCAGTCCCTTCTGAAAGACGGAGAGCACGGCGTCGGTTTGAAGGTCGATGACGAGGTTTGGACAGCCGGAAAAAACCCGGAATGCGCACTCGCGGAACCCGGCCTCGACCATCTGAGTCATGTTGAATGCTTGTGCTTGTAGGCCATGCCACGGCCGGCCGCGTGTCATCGCATTGTTGGCAAGGTCGCATACGGTGTCGACAGATTTCCGTCGCACGGAATCGGAGGGTTCGTGAGAAAGTGAGTGGAGGAGGAGACGCTCGAGGGTGGTCAGCGCGTGCGCGGAGAGTTGATCGTAGAGGGTCGATCTCGGCTCTTTATGTTGTTGGTGCGGTCCAGGGCGAAACAGAAGACGTCGGAGGAGTACCAAGGAGAACGATCTCATCTGCACTTGAAGCGGGATAGTAAGCGCCTGTGTTTGCAGCGATCATATCAGCGCTTGGGCTACTTGCCACTTCGGTGTCTGCTGCGATGGCAAATTGAGCCAGAGCGAGCAGGTAGAGGTCGGGTGTCTGGGCGAGACGATCGTTGACCGCCTTCTCTGCACTGTGGTGCATAACATATGTCAGAGCAAGCGCAGCGGGTGATTGAGAGTAGAACTGTACTTTGAACGAATCTTGTTATCACCGAGCACGAGATTGGCGAGTATCTGAGTGAGCTCGGCGGTGATTTCTGGCGGTACGACTGCCTCCATGACGAAGGGTAGTGTGATCGTCTGTTGATCGCTGAGACACCAAGATCAAAGAGAAAGCAGAGATACCGAGCGAAGGTGAAAGCGACGTTTTTCTTCACCACAGGATTGTGGCAGTCATGTAGAATGAGTTTTTGAGGCTCAGCGACTGCTCGAATTCAGGGCTGTGCTCCATTAGAAGACAGCATAGGTATTAGGGCCGTAGTCTGAGGCAGCCGCGTTTCAACGTCTGATCGGATGCGATTACTAACTGGAAACGTCCTCTAATCTAAACTGAGCTCAAAGCGTCCTGCAAGAAGTCTAGGCTAACTTCTGTCGTGGTCCAGTCCATCACACACTGCAACCTGAACGACTTCGAGGGCCCTGAGACAGCGGCCCGTCATGACGTTATGAGGGCAAGTAGAAGGACAAATCCCATTTCACTCCGGTATACATACAAAGTCGAGTTTGGGCGGCCGAAACTGAGCATGTCACGTAAACCCACTTTGTATCGAGGGACCTCTTGTCCAAACGCGTAGGTTTGAGATTACCAATAAATGGTGGAAATGCGTAAGATCTATAGGACAACCAAAAGACGGGCCGTTTGATTACCGGTTCTCGTTACCTTTTCCAAGAGACGGCGCCAGCACTGCCAAGAATGCATGAAAGATCGTAGTCAGGGGACGAAGGGAATGTGATGGGTACGAGCCCCGCTGGCTGCTTCTTCTCCTTCTATCCGGGATCGTATACACACCGTCCAACCTTGATGCTTGATGTGTTCTTCGTTGAATCAGGAGCTCAAGAATACACTGAGACAGAACAAACATCAACATGATATCGTTTCATAACTTCGCCCGCGGTCTTCCGACTCGCGACAGCGACGCTTGGACGACAGTATCAATATGCTTCGCAGCTACTTTCATCCCTGCTGCTTGGAGAAAAGAAACCCCAGATTCCACCGCAGCCCCCCAAAGATCCCTCTGTAACCGAGCGGCAACCGAACCTACAGTATCTAGTGCAGCTTAGAGTGTAGATTTATGCGACTTCGACATACCTTTGACAGGACCTGCATGTGCGAAGCCAAACAGAAGTAGCAAAGGTAAAAGTATCCACGACTCTGGGATGAGCAAGACAGTGGCAGCGCGTAGAAGGAAAGGCAAGAATTGTGGATATTGTTCGTTGACGTCACCTAGTCGATGATTTGATGAATGTTTCGTACACACAGTATAAGTAGAAAAGATCGGCGTACCAACTGCGAGTACGAGAGCATGGACATGTGGTTTCAAGGCAGACAAGTAAGCTGCAACAACATCTCCGTCGATACCGTGACGCGCGGCAAGGTCGGTTAGTGCCAACTCTGCAATATCCAAAACCTTGTCGACCGTTTCCGCCCTCTCAACATGTCCAGGAGCTTTGTCCGGAGGAAGACTTTTTTCTATGTCATTCATTATCACCATGAAAATGGCCCGAAGCTCCTGGGCAAATGCACTAAAGGTGAAATGACGGGCCTCGAGAGCACTTGCGATGTTTTCGCGAAAAATGGTCGTAGCGCCGACGATGTGATTCATGGCAGAGGTGATGTCGGTAATCTTGGTCCTAATAGTAGGCCCGAGTCGCTGAGCTGCGTCCTGGAGTAGGCGTACCGCGTGTTCCTGTAAAAATTCCTCGTACTTCTTCTCCATTTTTAGGGGCCGGGGAGATGATTTGGAAAAGCTTGGATTGAGGTAGCGATAGTAATAACTGTCTGATGAGAATGGGTGGCAGGTTTGGGGACTTCGCCGCCGAATACTTTGTATGCCTCCGATGCTACAGCGCTGTGACGCAGGTGAACTAGTACACACATTCTCTGTGGGCTTGTCTGTGGGTGTATTGAGGAACAAGCCTGAGAGTTTTATCCAATTTCAGCTTGCGTAGATCGCGGCAAACTTTGTATGTACGTACTTACTCACATGCGGCTGGGAAATTCTCAAGCCGCTCTGGCGATGTTTGTTCACTACTGATAGTTCTTACGAAGAGGCCACAGACTCCGCAACGCTCCCGAATCTGTCCACTTCCCGCCAACGCTTCAAGGTTTACTATGCGGCGTATTCTCCTCTTACCGTTGCTCAGCGCTCAAGCGCTCGTCCTCGTTCACTTCCTGTATTTATCTTTGCCTGCCGCTGGTGCTATTTTGGTACCCGGCAGTAGTGACATCAGTATACCGACGAACCACGTAGTTGTGGAGAGTTCTGACGGTGCGGCCCTTCGCTTTTAATCCAGAATTCTGATGTCATCAATGTCATTCACCAGTCACCAGAGTGAAGGCGCGTTCTTGGGCATGTAAGTTACAGAATATTCAGATAGAGAGGCAGGCTTATGCTCGCACAGCGTTCTTCAATCCCTCACATATCATGGAAAGCATAAAAAGTATTCCATCGCGTTCCCAGATCTATCTTTTGTCGAACTCTCATCTCGACCGCAGACATGACGGGTGCCATCCAATCATTTGTGGAGCCCAAACCATCCCAGCCGGACCTTTGGGAAATAGTAAAGGAATATGAAGAGAGTTTACAGGAACATGTTTACGGCCTTCTCCAGGACGCGGCCAAGCAGTTGGAGCCTATTGGCGCTACGGTTATGGACGTTTCGTCTGCCATGAACAATATTGTCAACGCTACTGCCACTTTCCGCCGAGACATTACGGGCGCTCTGGAGGTTCATAAGATGACTCCAGATGCACTCTCAAGGGAACTTCAAGTCGTTTTCATGCTGATAGCAAATGACCTGGAGAAAATCCCTCCTCCTGACCAAGCGCCTGGACACTCAGAAAGACAGGAAATGGTTGACAGAGTCTTGAACGATACCGCATTGGCACTCGCTGACCTTGCTGCGGGTTATGGGATCGGCGTGGATGTCGTCGAATCGTATATGTATGCCTTGAAACCGCCCATCAACACAATCGTGGTCGCCATTGGTATGTCTACGGTCTACCTCGCTCTTTCTGCTCTATATGCGGAACATTCAGTGACGTATTGTGCAGGTGATGTCAATGAACAGTACCCATGGCTGTTGTCTACTCTCTTGTTCTGTATTGTCGCCCCGCTCGTCGGAGAGTTGTGGTTTTTTCGACCTTTGTTACGTTTGTTCGGCTTCGGGCGTGCGGGTCCCATCAGAGGTGTGTGTATGCTATATAACCCTACGTTTTAAGCTTAGACTGGGAAATCTAGGTTCCATTGCCGCTTGGCTGCAAAGGCAGTTTTTTGGAAGTGCAGTGAAATCTGGCAGTTGGTTCTCTGTCCTGCAGTCAGCCGCGATGACTGCAGCTCTAAAATAAGTCCGGACTGTGTTCCAAGTGGCATCGCTGGTTGAGAGAGTCCATTAGCAAAGTCATAGATGATGTTCCAAGTTCGTTCACCTTTTCGTCCGCCTCGTCTGTATTCTTCATGAGCTACCAAACCAACAAGGCAGGTTTTTTTTAATGTTATGCAACATCCATACATGATACAATTGTCGCGGCATTATACCATGACTGAAACTTTTCACCACTATCTTCCGACTGATCCAACGGGTCAGTAAAGTTCGTTTTCAGCTTGCGCAGATCACTCGCCGTGGCGTGGAAGAAGCCTCGGGAACTGACACGCAGAGGCTCCGCGGTGTTGCTCATTCACCTGCAGAAAACCTCCGAAACTGATACAAGTAACAAATGCACATCATGCACCGTGATCTTGATTTTTTTTTTCTTTTAGCCTCCTGCATCGCCATCGCAGTAGAGGATCACTTTGCAGCGGACATGAACGTGGCTCAGCATCATGATATCTACTAGGGAACCAAGCTGATAGAAGGAGAAGGCTGATGAAACAGTACAATCTCGGGAAGAGCCAGCACGAAGAAGGCTCTGCACCCGACAACCTACGTGACTGCCTCACCTCAGATACACAGGACCTACCTGAGCGTCAGTCAATTCTCTTTTCGTCCTGCGAATTGAACATCTGTTGCAATGCTTTCCGCCTTGACGGTGTTCATAAGGCGGGGAACCCATTAGCTACCAGGTATGGGATGCACTACATTTCTTTTGCGTTTGGTCACTGCTGTGTACAGTCGGACGATGATGGATTTATACCTCGCAAGGGAAATAAATCACGCGTTTCGATGAGATTGTCGACACTACCAATAGCATTCAAAGGTACTGATTGATTATTATTAAGATGATATAATTATGATAACACGCGCGGGTCACTCTTTTTCAAGAACGAATGAAGTTTATTCTGGAATGTGGGTACGTTGACGTTTAGCTGTCACGAGTTATTTATCATTTCTTCGTCAGTTCGCAGAACGCATCGCCCTTTCCACAGGATGAGTCATCCATGAGTCGAGTTTCGTTCTCCAATCTACGGTTTTGCTCACTTGCGGCAGTATGGTCTCCATTTTCTCGACCTTTAAGCTGAAGGAAGAGCACGTCCAGCATAGCGGGATTTGATAAAGCCTTCGAAGAGGCTGCGGGTGGTGTGGGTACACTGGATGCACCATATTCTGAGGCATTCAGAAGACAAGGGAACAATACGACGACGGCCGCTCTCTCAAGTTGCCGCGGCCAGAGCCCAAAGGCATGAGCTACGAGAGCGGGCGGGCGCGCCAAAGGCAGGTCTATGTACTTGTGCGCTCCAGCGACCAGGGGAAAGCTGCAAGGCACCGGAGTGGCGGGCAGTGTGTGCGACAATGCAGCAAGGGTCAGCCGATGCCATAGCAAGTTACGTAGCAGTACGTTGTTCTTTCGAAGACTTGGCAAAGTTTGTAACTTTGTGGGTCCCGATTCAAAATTCAATCCTATGGTGTCCACAAATGTTGGGAATCCGGCACCTTATATAGTCCAAATGTGAATTCTCTACTCAACTTCGATTGACAGATCCTGAGATTGGATTCCCTGCAACTAACCGCTCACTTGATGAGGTTGTAACGTTGAATAGAGAATAAGTATGATAGTTTCACAGCGTTCATAGTGTTATGTAATCTCTTGTGTAACCTCAATTGTCCGGTGAGTGTCAATGACCTTGTATTAAACAAGGTAACAACCACAGCGTTCACAGCAGCAAAGAGTGTATGTATTTGGGAAACTGAGCAGCTTTCCTACCTAGCCGAGTCGAAGCAAAGTTGCACAGCATGCTGTGGCGTATGGCTTCCAGTTGTTGTGGCGCGCACGAGAAAACTATTTGAAGCGCTTTCTGGGATGCTCATGGATCATCACTGCCCACTATTCCTACTCACCCTGCTACCATGGACATGGATCGTCAAAACGGAATTACTCTACGATCCCTGACCGTTAATCTTGCCAGCACCCATGACAGCCATGATGGGGTCAAAGATGAACCTTCTGAACTTTCCCCGTTATACGGTGCATTGTCACCCCATCACTCCGCCAGTCGCAAGTCAAATAGACATGTCGGTTCCTCTTCATTTCGTGGCCCAAACACGGATATAGGACCTCACAGTAACATTGTCGACGATTCTCCCGAGCAACCTAACTCGAGCGTCAATAAACCATCATCATTATGGTCATCCTCGGTTGACCCCGCCTCGTTGTCTCCGAGAAGCGGTGACTGTGCACTCGCTCAGGTATCACCTGCTCGCAAGAATTCCTCCTGGATTTCCGTCTTGCCCTTTGCATCCTCGCTCTCTACCACTGGCAGGCGAGTTCGCCGATCTGTTCTGTCAGAGGTGCACGATCTCGTCGTCCAACCTTCTCGCCAGAGAAATAGCGAACCGAAAAATATGCACGACCTACTCGACTCCATGGCAGAAAGCTGCAAGGAACATAAACTCTCCCTGTCTGCCATTCTCCAGGAACGCTCGATTGCGGACCACACTCCGATGTATTGGGCTATAGTCAACTATCGCGAGGAGTTGCTTGTGGCCCTGTTGATTCATTCTCAGCCGTTGTCTATCCGAACTGTATCGGATATTCGACGGGCATGTCTCGCTAGCTCGAATCAGAAGTTGTTCCATGCGCTGCGGGTCTGCTGTCATCCTTTCCACGAGACACAGGGTCTCCATGTCCCCAGTCCGCGAGCCGGTATGTGTTATCTATCTATCAGCCTTGCGAAGGAGAGCGGTGACATATTCGACAGCTTCAGACAGCCTTCTCCTGGGTTCTCGACCCATGGATAGAATCGACGTTCAACAGTCGTCAGATAAAGCATTTGCCGTTTCCTTTTATATCCATCTCTGGCAAAGACGGATGAATGCGATCGGGCAGGCAAGCATCGAATTCATCGCAGCCGGTGAGTAACTCATAATTATTGGCATGCATTGTGCTGAGCCGCACGCACGCAACAGGTAGAATGTGGTCTGTCACATTCTTTTCTCCCCACCCTTCGTCATCGCTTGCAATCTCTGGGAAGCGTGAAAAAGACGCGGATACTTGGCACGTCATGGTCAGGCTTTTGGAATCGAGTTTGCCTACATACTTCAATTCAAACATCATAATCGACGCCCTTCCTCTCGTGGTCGAAGAGTCGAACCAGACGCAAACACTCCGGGGTGCACCATCTGTGACACGTTCACGATCAAAGCGAGCTGCAATTGATCCCACTCCTTCTGAGAAACATAGATCACCTTCCTCTTCCCGGCCGATCAACCCACCAAGTCCATCATCGTCGCCACGGCTGATTTCTAACGCATGTCAGCCCACGATTTGCATTGCTCTCAATTCTAGCAACCACAAACTCGGATGCCGATCTAGTACGTGCCTGAATTTCGCACATAGTCTATCTCAGCCTCATTCAAACTTGCTCAGAACTCGCGGAGACGCTGACAACGAAACCAGACAATTGGTCGGATCACGGAGTGGACTATACGAGTGCTATCGTATCGCCACTTGGAGACGCTATGCCTCTATTGTCGTATGAGTGAGTCACCCCTCGACATTGACTCTTGTGTTTTTTTTTCAAGCACTTATCTGCATATCCTGAAAGTAGATCGCCGTACTTGTTCTCAGACGGTACTCTGAGAGGGCGGTTGGAGGTGGATTGCATACGGTCTGACAGCCACTTTAAATTCTAAGACTTCGTCTTGTATTAATTGGTGTGAAGTTAATGAGTCGAAACTTGTACAAACGCGGTGCAGTTACACCAGTTTGCATAACTAATGAGACTCGCGACTTGAAAGAATATTACACAACAACGGAGGGACTTAATTACTCGTTTGAGCACTCGCCACTGTAGCAAATATTGTACTGTACTATCTCTAATTACAAACTTATCACGAACAAGTGCCCCGGGCGTTGGTCGTTGTCGTGCGTCGTGTTACACTGTCGGATCGTCGCGTGCCACGACGTGTCATCCCGTCATCGTTGTGCGTCGTGGTGCTGCGTTGACGTCGCCCGGGCCCCGTGCCTCCGTCCTCCTCGCGTCATCCTCGTTGATGTCACCGTGTCATCGTCACGTTTTCCGTGTCGTCACGGGGTGGGACATGGGTTGGGGGAGAGAAGGGTGAGCGCTTGAGCCATGGAGTGAGTGAGTGAGTGAGAGCGGTGGGAACGTACGTCGTCGTCACGTTTGTTGTCACCGTCCGTCTCCTCGTCGCACTGACGCCATCTCCCTCGCCTTGTCGTCGAGTTCGCGTGCGTGTCATCTCGACGACGTTGCGCGCGATGCGTGTGATGTTGCGGGTGAGGGTGTCCGTGTCCGTGTCGTCGTGCCAGTGTGACTCAGGTACGCAAATTTTTCTAAGTCCAAACTTTGTTGTATATTATTTTCACAAGTCGCGAGTCTCATAAGTATTGATAATCGGAAAAATTTATGTTACAGCGGTTTTCAAATCTTCGTGGAAAGTTGCCAAATCTTCGGAATATTTTAGCTGTCACGTGTCCAGGACCCCAGATGTAAAGCTACTGACAAATCAACCAAACAAACCATAA
>JBBPOS010000738.1:0-11591 GCA_038091575.1 Leccinum subgranulosum
TGTCATAATGTGGCTGTGTATCTGGGAGAGCTGGAGAGAGCTGGAGTGGCTGTGGTAAACTGGAGGATTCTGTCATGAGCTGGGACATCTGGATGGTGCGAAGGTCAAAAAGGCTGGTTTGCTGATGTTGTCGTGTACTAAACAGGTTATCACCGTCATGTGTGCCGGCGGGCGCGGTGATATATTCAGGTCGCGTTGGTTCTGGTGTATGTAGCACGTAGTTCTGGCGACAACCTCACGATCAGCGGAAGTATCTAAGACATGCAGTATGCCGGTAGAGTCGCGAACTGACAACATCGACGTCAGCCAGCACGATTCGTGAGAAGCGGAACTATGCGGCGCACCTTGTCGTGTACTAAATGCTTGATGGGGGTCTTCACGGTCATCTGTGCCGGTGGGCGCGGTGATATATTCAGGTCACGGTACTTCTGGTGTACTTCAATCTCGAGCCCCGTGGCAAAAGGATGCTGCGTGGTCGCTTCCACTTGGACGGCACACGGTGCTTTACTCTCTACCCATGGGACGCCAAGAGGCGGTGACCGTTGTTGGACATGCACACCACGACGAGGCTGTGAGACCTTCTTATCGATTATACTTTTGCATTGTACTTCAAAGCTTCATCCTCATTGCATACCATTCTTGCATGTCGTGTATTCCATACTGATAACACTATTAGGTAGTCTTATTTTATTGTCTTTCCGCGTGTCTCAAATAAAAATCGATTGGAGCGAGTTTCTTTGCAATATCTAATAATACACGACGGTTTAGAGTATCGGCGGATCTATCCGTCTACTCGTATATCATGTTAGCCTGGGTAAGCTGACGTCGATGTTGCCAGTTCGCGACCGGCATACCACATGTCTTAGATACCGGCTGATCATGAGGGTGTCACCTGAACAGAGTAAACTCAAAAAATGAACGGCGTCGGTCCCTGTTACGTCCCACACGCCACTATGGCAGCCAGATCCTTCTCCCCTGCTGCGGATAGCTGCCGCGAGCGAGCCTTGAGTCGCACTAGAAGCCAAACCACGAGGTCAGAAACTACAGTTAAACCAAGTCAAGATCCGTGACTCACGATTCCGGTCCAGACTCAGCAGAACGACCTTGACGGCACCGTTTGTGTCTCGTACCGTCGCACTGCCCTTCAGAAGCGCTGATCGATCGACCCAGTGCTCGTCTTGCCAGATGGCAGCCTTGAGGATCAGATCGTCCATGCACCGATCCCACGACCCTTCGTCGGACAATGTGACTTGCTCCGTTCGAACGTTAAGGGACGTGAGATAGTTGCCTTTCGAGGTTAACACTTTGAGCGACGTGCTGTGCGATCGGATGTGACAAGTGATGTAGGCGACGGCCTCTTGGGCGGTCTCACCGAACTTGGACGTATTCGAACAAAGTCCATCCAGCTCCATGATGACAGGAACGGGAATGACGACCGTCCATCGAAGCGACTTGATAATCGAGGCGACGATGGATAGCGATGACAAGAGAGTGTTCATATCAAGTACGAGGACGCTGTAACCAGGAACGACGTTGAGTATCGGTCCAGAAGCAGCAGGTCGGCGTGGACGTCCTTTCGAGCGCTCCGTTGAAGAGGAAGGGGGCAATTGCTGAGCGGATGCAAGCAAGGAGCATAGATATCGTTGCCGTGCCTATTAAAGCATTGGATGAGCAAACTATGACGGTTCAAGGAATCGGTGGAATCCTTTACCTTCAGTGCTTTCACTTCTTCCGAATCGTTGTCGTCATCCCCACTCTCTTCCGAAAACTCATCCACCTCTGCATCCTCGGCGTCAACGTCCATCGCATCGTCGGTCCACCTCGATTAGAGAGAAGCGGAGCTATGCGCACCTTGTGTAGTACTAAACTCTTGATGGTCTCCTTGATAGAACCGACGACTTGCGTTGTGATGTTCCTGGATGGAACCTCAAATCTCTGCGTGATCAAGATCGTTTGGATGTGTCAGCTCGATGGACAAAATAATGAAGTCTACCTTTGGTCGAACGAACAAAGCATTGTCAATGTTGCATAAACTCCCGGCACCCGATTGAAGTCGACACTATGTGATGTAATTCTTTCCCATGTCCAGAAATTGCCATGGTGGCAGATTCTAGCTGTGTTCGGGCCGCGGCGCAGTACTTGCGCCCGAGCCAGAATCTAAGAATCTATGACGTCATCACTGCGACTCGAGACACGTATAATATTGTCAAAACGATAAAGTACACGCCCAATCGAAAAACTTATGTGATGAATAATTGCCGAAACGATTGACAGAGCATCCCACGGGTACAAGCGATATAACATACTTACAGGCATTATAATAGTGTACGTTTGGCCATACTGTACCATTTCGATTTGTCTCGCGTCACATGGCCCAATGAATCGATCGAAATAGTACAGTAATTCATGAATTGGCGTATGAGGTTATGTAAGCTACTCCGGTCGCAGGCAAAAAAAATCAACAAAAAAAGATGGCACAAGCCAGAGTCGAACACAAGATCTTACATCATCACACTCGCCATAACGGTTTGTTATGGCGAGTCAAACCGTTACACCAAGTCCACAAGTAATAATGTGTAATTAAGCATATATGTATAGATACTTTAGACTTTGAAAAATTTGAAGGTACTCGTCAATATTGACATTTGCTAAAAATTCAGTTGAATGCTACATCTTAGAGCTTCAAATTTTTTTCTAAGTCTACAGTATCTATACATATATGCTTAGTTAAACGGTGTTACTTGTGGACTTGTGGTATAACGGTTTGTTGTGGCGAGTGTGATGATTAGTAAGATCTTGTGTTCGGCTCCGGCTTGTTTGATTTTTTTTGCCTGCGACCGGAGTAGCTTACATAACCTCATATGCCATCAATGTGTAGAATTCATAACTATGGCCAAACGTACACTAGTAGTATATGCCTGTATGTTATATCGCTTGTACCCGTGGGATGCTCTGGCAATCGTTTTCGTCGATTGGGCATGTACTGTGTTGTTGTTTACGTATAATAAATCAACTTTATGTTATTCTTCCCATGTCCGGAAATTTCCATGATGCGGCAGAAGGCTTGTGTGTACTTGCGTCCGAGCGCCGGGCCCGAGGCAATGAGTCCTTTAATGTCACATCTATGACGGAGGTTCGTAGGCACTGAATAATATGAAATGCTTGACTACTACGTGGTACAAGTCCCTATGTACTGCACAAATTGAAGCGAATGCTAGGACTACGCTATGATAAAGATAACCCCCACACTCGTATACACGAATTTCAGAATGTACGATGCTAACAATATGTAGTCAGTCTAAAACTACATCGAGGCCAGATGGATCAGGAGGCACTGAACCTCCATTAGTATATAAGTTCTGCGGTCATGAGAGGTGAAAACGACATACCTCGTTGTTTGCGAAGTAGCTCGGCGAAGGGCTCTCGCATTGCTTGTTCTTGAGCAGTCGAGAAACCACTCTCCCTGACGCAGAGGCGGACGTGACCGACGAACTCGTCGGCGGCTCGCGAGTCATTTTGGGCCTTTTCGAGGACGATGCGATTGAGCTGTAAGGTAATCGTATTACGATGAATGATCTCGCAAGCGAGATCTTTTTGGATGCGAGAGATCGCTTGGTCACTTCGAGCAGCCTCCAGAAGGAGGTACGCTTCCATACTGTTGTGTGGGTGGATGATGCGGTGGAAACGTGGGTTTGCACTTGTTTTCACATTATACGACTCCAGCTTATTCAACAAGTTGTCATCCAGTCAGCGTAGCATACTCACCACGGTGCTTGGTGGATCATAGTGATTGAATTGCTGCAACAAATTTTCATCTTTGGCTTTGGATGGAGAGTTGTTGAAAACCGATGACTGAGGATGGGTTCGACGGACAGTGTCGGGAGATGTGTTTTCGTATAAGCCGAAGTATGGCGCAAAGTAAAAGGTATCCTACGAATATCTGCTTGTCAATACATTCCAGGCGATCCTGGGCAGGTGATGTAAGAACTTACAGAGGATGTCGGGGATCTAGGATGTGGCAGGACTGGTTTAGCATGAGCCATAAGGTGTACTATCATTGCACCGGTATTGCAAAATGATGGGGTGTTGCAAAACCGTGTCTAGCTTGTTCAACACAGCACTCCAGACCCCAAGGTGGTGGATATAGAACAAAATATGATAGATTAACATCCCTGTATTTTTTTTTCTGACAAAAGAATGTGCGTTTGTTGGCCGGCAGCTCATTTGTATCTTGTGGCCAGGTTTTTCCAATCTCAAGCATCAGGGCAGCACACAAGCTTTGAACAAAAAATCCCCCCAAAATCATGTGGGTTCTTTACTATGTCTCCCAACTTCTGGTTAAGTCTCTGTAGTGGTTGTGTTGCTGCAGTGCTGCGTAGGAGCCATAAAAGTTCGCTCTGCTCGAGCATGACATTGTTGAGCAGATGCAGCGGAGTTCCCCATTGAGTAAGCTGCCGCAGAAACGGCATCTGCTCAGACTATTTTAGTCGTTCATTTTGCAAGTCTGCAGCGCGTTAGGCTCATCGGAGATTGATTTGATGCAATGTCACAGTGTGACAGCTAGCTCTCTCGCAGGTGGGAAATTTTGCAACTCCCCATCCATTTCACCCTCCACACCGGCATCTCTCTGGCAACATCAGTATGTCATTTCTGAGACTGATTTTCCCGTAGCATGTCTTTTTACATACTATTCTATTAGCTTGTGCATTTTTTCCCCTTATACTAGCGACGAATGTTGAGATTTTTACAGAGGGTGCTCAGATTTTGCAATACCGGTGCAATGATAGTAGTGCGGCAATGATGGTGGCACTGCGCCTCATTGAAGGTCAGTTTATTGCTAAGCGTGCGACACGTAACTTAGTACGGGACTTCCAGGTCCAGCCTGAGGATGTCAAATTGTGCTGAATTCAATTACATTTAGTACGTAGCTGCTAAGTTCCCTCATGCCTCGACGCAAAACTACCGTAGGGCGACCGAAGACCGTCAGCTGCCCGCGTTGCGGCAAAAAATTCTGTACAGAGACTAACGTGCTGCAACACATGAACCAGCCCAGCAGTTCTTGCTACGGGGGCGAACCTTTCCGGCGTCAAGTCAGAAATGACCTCGACGACCATGTCGATGAAACCGAAGATGATCCTCATGACCTGCCTATGGAAGAGGACTTAGAGCCCCATCGAAGACCTGCCGTGGTACCCGAGGACATAGAAATGGACGACGGCGCATGGGTCCCTCCTATTGATCCTGCACCCTACCATCCAGAAAGATTCGTAGAAACCTTTGAGGGATGTGCCGAAGCTTTCCCTGGCGGAACAACCTTCATGGATGCCTTTTGGGCAGATCAGTACGCTGATCAGAGAAGAGAAAATATCTATTATCCTTGGGCATCCAAACAAGAATGGGCCTTTGCGTCTTGGTTATTGCGTTCTCGACTCAGTATGGTGGCTATTAACTCTCTTCTGTCGCTTGAAATCGTAAGTAAGTGTTGCCGGTATAGTTCGTTTTCTGACCGCGTACAGATTAAGAACACTTTGTTATCGTTTCGCTCTGCGCAGGAGCTCAGGACTCGCGCTGAAATTCTCCCACCCGGCCCACGGTGGTTATGTGAAACTCTGCAACCAGAAGGTCCCGTCAAGAAGCCAGCCCGTCTCTTCTATCGCAACCCAATCGACTGCCTTCAAACTCTCCTTAGCCACCCACGTTTCGAGCCCCATATTTCGTTCGTCCCGAGGAAGGTTTGGACCAGCACTGCGAAACTTTGCCGAATTTATGATGAATGGTTGACGGGAGATCGGGCATGGGACATTCAGGTGAGCCCATCGTTCGCTCGAGTATTCTGCGATTGACAATATCTGATTACAGGAGGCGTTACCACCAGGTTCGACTCTGCTCGGGGTAGTGCTATCATCTGATAAAACGAACATATCCGTCATAAGTGGCAATCGCGTTGCCTACCCTTTGCTCATCAGCCTCGCCAACATCGACGCGAGCATCCGCAGTAAAGCCTCTCTCCACGCCTATCTTCTTCTCGCCTTACTTCCTGTAGCCAAGTTCTGTCACCAAACCTCCCGGGTACGCGGTTTACTACAAGATCGGTTAGTCCACCAGGCCCTTACCTTGGTCCTCGCGCCTTTGAAGACTGCGGCAGCAATAGGAATCATGATGAGTGATCCCGTAGGAAATCTACGTTACTGTTTCACTCCGATCGCTTCGTGGATAGCAGATACACCGGAAGAAACCCTCTTAGCAGCTGCTGGTTCGAAGGCCTCGCCGGTCACCACCAACATGTCCAAAACTTTCGGCGATCCGTATCGACATCCGTCTCGTACCGCAAACGGAACTCTCACTGCAATCTGTACGCTCTGTTCCCAAATTCGACCAAACGATTACAATGCTTTTCTCAAAGCTATCAGGCCATTGGGATTAAACGGAGTCGTCGAGCCGGTCTGGAAGGACTGGATGCTGTCGGATCCTTGTGATTTCCTCACAATCGAGCCGCTGCATCACTTTGCTCGATTTGCTTGGGACCACGACATTAGGTGGTGTATCAAGGTGCTTGGGGATGTTGAACTAGACTTCCGTTTTTCTCTTATTCAAACCACGGTAGGATACCGAGCCTTCAACGAAGGGATATCCAAACTAAAGCAAGTCACCGGCCGCGATCACCGTGCTGTACAGCGGTACCTGATTGGAATCATAGCCGGTGGTGTCCCTCGGAGCTTTACAGTCGCCCTTCGTGCGCTCGCCGACTTTCGCTATCTGGCACAAGCAACAGTTTTCACGACTCATTCCCTCGATCGCGTCGCCCGGGCGCTTCAAGAATTCCACGACAACAAAGGCGCGATTATACGTCACGGCGCACGAGATAATTGGGAAATACCCAAATTGGAGCTCCTCCAGAGCGTGGTCCCGGGAATCCGTCAGTCAGGAGCAGCAATACAGTGGACAGCTGACGTGACGGAGCACGCCCACGTTCAGGAAATCAAGATCCCCGCTCGTGCGGGGAACAACCAGAACTACTATAGCCAAATATCCCGGCACCTTGACAGGCTCGACAAGTGTTGCCGATTCGATTTGGCAACTTGCATCGAGGAGCACCGCAACAAGAACGCAGCGACAAACGAAGACACTGCCGAGGAGGAGGATGAAGATCACGAGCCCGAAAATCCTTCTTCTATCTCCGAGTATGCTCCATCGCGCCCCATCATCGATTATTTTTCAGTTTCGTCTGCCCTTCTTCAAGGTTCAGACCCTGCTGGTCCGAAGCCCTTCCGTACGTTCGCGACTCAATCAACTGCCTTCCATCTCGCAAGGAAGCCTTCGCTTCAACTGACCGCTGCTGAGGCCGCCGCAATGTATGGGTTGCCCGACCTCATCCCCGCTCTGTCAACTTTCTTGGAACAACATGATGGCCGACCAATGCCGCAAAATCTCAAGCTTCAAGTATGGTGCAGACTGCGCGTGCAACAGAGGTCGTACCATGACCCCGAGGTTCTGGAATCCCCGCAGACCCTCCACGCCATCCCCCCATCAACCAAGAACTCGTATGGTCAGTTTGACTGTATAATCATGAATTCACAGGTTCGGAGCGACTGGCCAAAACGCGGACTGCTTGGCCATTCGGTTGGTCAACTGTGGATAATATTCCGCCCCCTGTGCTCTGACATTTTCCTTGCCTACGTACAGCATTTCAGTGTCACCTCCCACGCCAATCCTGGAGGTGTGAACGTAGCTACTGGGATGCACTCCTTAAAGCGGGCAGTGAGGGCAGACGGAATACGTATTGGAGAGGTGATACCGCTTACATTTATTCGTTCGCCTGCTCACCTTATTCCTCAATTCGGCGCTGAGGCTCATTCACGCCTAACTAAATTTAATACTTATGAGCTCAGCACCGAATTTTGGTTGAATAAGTATTGGTCAAAACAGTTTTATTACGCATTATCGCCGGATCCTGTCTAGGATAGATCGTGTCTGATTACACATTTCACCCGTTGTATATCTTCATTTGCCGATTTCGCTTGATCCCGGGCCATCGATCGTCGCTCCAGCACTCATCCCCCATATTCTCTCTTTGCATAGTCCAACTCTGCGCATAACATATATAACGATGGATCATACGACATCTCCGACAGTCAACCAAATAAGCGATGTTCGAGTGCGTAATCAACTTTACCAGATTTGAAACACAATCAAAGAGTCTCAGCAGATTTTGCAAACACAAGCCACCCCCTACGACTTAGCGACTGTGAGTGCTTCGACAAAGACTAGAAGAACCGGATAAAAACTCACCAAAACCAGATATCGACGATACCCGCCCCGCTCAGGCGGAAAACGGACTGGCACCGACTTACAATGGACCGATTGCTGAAGAACGACACTCAAGAGGCCAACGTACAACTCGCGACCGATGGCAAGAGCATCAAATTCCTCCAATTCCTGTACCCAGAACGGTTCTTGCTTCCAAATCATGTAACAATAGTGAGTTTATTCAAGATATTGCGAGAACGAGGCCTCTACGGCGGTCAAGAGCCCCAAAAATGGGCTTGTTACCCTCAGCTCAATCAAAACAAAAAGATGTCCCCCGAAAACGAATTCACAAACTTCCTGAACATTGTTTGTGCCGCTGTGCAAGAGGCATGCCAATTGGCACTTTTGTGAGTTTTCTCTCCTTCGCACCAGCGCCACGACGAGTCACTGACTTGCCTGTAGCAGATGGGATGCCAGATCCGCAACCAAGCCCCTGGATGGAACGGTTTCGGCAAGGAAACCCGATATCATTTGCGCCTTTTAGACTCCCGGGACCACCATCAAGCAGAACTGGGAACAAGTCGTCGCGATTTGTGAAGTAAAAAATTGAGCCGACGCCAGGAGAGAAAGGGAATCATTTATCGACATAGCTGGCAAGGCGTCCTGCCTCCTAGGCGCGCAAGATGGACGCCACTTTGTTTCGTATATCCGGATCCTGGGTTCGTTCATCTACCTGACTACTTTCCATCGCGGTGGCTCCGTTTCGACAACTTCCTTCGACATCAACGCTGCGCCAGAACAATTCCTCCTCATCCTCATCGGCGTCTCATTCCCTGACTACTTCATTATTGGTTTCGACACCTCAGTCAAGTGGGGCGTGCTGGGTGGCAACTCCCAGCCACCTTCAAATAGCCCGGAAATCGGCGACGAACCCCGGTTAGACACTGAGGGCGCTCTTTCACTCGAGTCGGATGGGGGATATGTACTAGATGACAATGGTGAAAGTGAAGTTGACGAAGAGGATGACGAAGTCGAAGTCGAAGTCGAAGTCGAAAATGTCGAACCTTCTCAAGACCAAGTAGGGCGGAGGATGAAGTGGGTAGAAATCGCCGATTCGCATGGAAATCGCTGCAAGGTTCGGCTCACGAGCGTCCTCGCAATATCTGACAGCCTGCGTGGTCAAGGGACTACAGTCTGGGAGGGCGAGATGGTTCTGGACAATGGGAGCGGGCAGGACGTCGTGGTCAAGGATTTGTGGATCGATCCACTCAGAAAATACATGGAGGGCATGATCTTAAATGTTCTTAAACAGCATGTCATCGAAGGAGTCCCTCAACTCGTAAGCGAGCAACAAGTCAAGAGTACTCACCTAGCAGATACGGGTCTCGTAGAAGTTAACAACTCTACACATTTCCTTCGCTCGGCTCTCCCATCTAGCTCTAATTTCCAACTTTGGGTCTTATCTCGTCTGGTTACAAGTACCGTCGCCAAACTCATCCTCGAGTTTACGTCTGTCGGTGAAATGCTCGTTGCATTCCTAGATTACACGGTCGGTCAGTTGATTTTCGCTTAAATATCCACCCCAAATTCTGACCAAGCCTCGGCCCTTAGTACACAAGAAAGCGTTCAAGATTGCTAAAATCCTTCATCGAGATGTCAGCCCGGTCAACCTCTTCCTCGGACCCTCCGAAGGTCGCACCGATCACAGGGACCTCATGGAAAACCTCAGTAACGATGTTCGGGATGGCTTGTGCGAGAGAATACACGATCTGAAATGACGTGGAGTTCTTGGAGACTGGGGCTATGCTGTCCCCGTGGTCCCTTCTCCCGAAACTACGAGTGTACTAGACACTATGGAGACGAACTCTGATTCTCCCGTTTTTGACGATCTCCAGGACGACCCATTTGAGCCACCAATCAACTATGCCAACTGTGTCCCTGCCCGTCAGGTTGGTTCCGAGGACATACCCACACTGTTGCCTGTGTCGAAGCTTATGGACAAGCATGATATCACGTTATGGATGGGTACTGATGACCCCGCCGAGGATCCTCGCCGAACGATCGATTTGTGCCCATTGTATCGCACGGTAAGGAACCCAAAAATACAATCTTAATCTTCAAGAACTGACATATGACTCAGGGCACATGGTCGTGGATGTCGGGCCAACTCGTGATGGCAGGTCCACGGCAGCCGGTGGTACATTCTGAACTGCATGATTTGGAATCGTTGTTTTATGTCCTCGTGGGGATGTGCGTGATGTTTGAGGGGCCCATGAAGGTAAAACCCGAAGTCGAGCTCGCGAAATGCTACGATCAATTCTTCAATACCTTCAAGCCAAGTATACTGAAAACGATCGCCATTCAGTCAGATCTGACGTGGACCCCATCCATCATACACCACATCCACCCATATTTCAATTCGTTAATTCCACTCTTGAACCGCCTTCGGGCGGAAATCATCCTGCCTCTAGCCACTACTGAGCAGGGCGACTTCTACCACAAGACCTCGTGCGACCACGACACTTTCATCAAACATATCGTCACGGCGCTCTCCGAACTTCAACCCAAAGACTGGGATGATACGTCGCTCAAGGTGCCGAAGAGTGATAACACATCTCACATCATCCAGTCGAAGTCTGTACTGTCAGCTGCAGAACTGCTTGGTCCCCCAACGGTGCCGAAGGACCTACCCCCTGGACGCGGTGTCATCCGGAGTGACTCGGCCCTAGTAGATTGGGATGTGCGGAGACGAGCTCGGGATGATGATTCCGACGACTACGTGCCCTCCAGTTCCTCGAAGCGCCCCAGATTACAACGCTCCCACTCTAATTCTAGCCCTCCGAACGAAAGGGCCTCGAGCGCCAGTCCATATCCCATGCGTCGCATTACAAGACAAAACAAGGGCTTATTGGCAAAGACGTTCGGGCAGTGAAAAGGCCATGTCTCATTGATTTCTATTTTTCTACTATGAATGCGACGGAGTCGCTGAGAGTATGTACGCTTGTAACGAAAAAAAACAAGTCGTATTTTCATTTATATAAGCGACTCGAGGCCTTTAAAGTTGTGTGCCACGCTCGAACCAATCTAAGGGAGCAACGTCCAACGTCCATCTGGCCATGGCTCGCAAAAGGCGGCTCAGTCAGAAGTCTAGTAGCTCGTGTTGAACGAGCACTATTTAGTAGCTCTGAGCGCTCTATGATTATATAATAACGACTTAGTATATAGTAGATTACATAATCTTTCTTTGTCGTATATAATATTCAGACCCAGCGTCTGAGTTCGAAGAATATCTTGTTCTCTTACCACTACGTTCGATAACACCTCAACGCTGACACCTGGTGAGT
>JBBPOS010000739.1:0-11588 GCA_038091575.1 Leccinum subgranulosum
GGACTACCGGTACTCACCAGGTGTCAGCGTTGAGATGTTGTCGAACGTTGTGGTAAGAGAACAAGATGTTATTCAAACTCAGACGCTGGGTCTGAATCTTATATACGACGAAGAAAGATTATGTAATCTACTATATACTAAGTCGCTATTATATAATCGTAGAGCGTTCCGAGCTACTAAATAGTGCTCGTTCAACAACACGTTAATTTAATACCGATTCGACCGACGAGATCCCGAATTTCAACCAATCGGCGCCTCGAAGGAAACGAGCAGAGGAACGGAGCGAACGTGAAGCGATTAGACCTACAGAAGATGACGTTTTGTGCGCCTGCGGCCGGGCTGCCACATCTCGTAGAACAACCAGAACGTCCGTTTACACGCCAAGTCACTCCCTGGACGGTTGGACCTTTGGTTTGCCTTCGAGTATGAACCGACGGGGACCTTGATCAAGGCACCACGTACTAGTACGTCGACTAACAAAGTTCAAAAAACAGGCCGACTGCCTAAGTATTCAAACGTAACAAGCCGTTCAGTTTGATTAAATGATTAAGTATGTTAGCTCCGCCGCCCCAAAAGAAGCTAAGGTAGGTGACAAGCGAAACCGACGAACCTCACGTGATCACAGTGACTGTTTTGCAGGCCGAGTGTTGCAAAATTAATAACAAAACAACCAGACCATCTTCAAGAAATTCAAACCAGTGTTGTACTCAAATGATAGCTGTTTGAACATGTGTGCGGTGTCATTTAGCAAAAAACGAAGATATGAATAAGTTATCAGCATTACGAGGACAGTCAATAAAATAAAGTTTGTTGGATATTGTGGTGGAACTCCGCATCCCACTTAGCACCGCACGGCAACCGCGCCGAATGAGTCCGTGCAGTGCCGGGAGTCTCATCATGAATTCACGATCTAATTTACTTCAAGTCCTTAGTAACCGTACCACATAGTTAGTTGATCAGATATGATACTTATTCCATATATAAATACATATGATACATCGTGTTCAAACTCGAACGTGCACAATCATCACAATCTGCGCGCACGACTACTTGCTGACTTTGAAACGGCACGGTCGGCATACCTTCGCACCGAGTCTGTCTCAACATCCCCTCCAAACCTTTCTGCATACCGAGTCTACTCTTCCAGTGATATTATCATGTTCGCTCGCCTTACACCCGTTTGATCGCATTATTTGCCATGGTCGGCGCAGTCGCCGCGGCCAATGATCATGGCTGCACGATGGTGTGTTGCAGCGTCATCACTGTAAGTGGTCGAATCATATGTCCATTGTTGTGCCTACTGACAGGCGGGAATGATCAGCCTCCAATAGATCGTTGGGGAGGAACGGGCTGTCACGTCCTCGATGACGACGATCAGTGTTTGGACAGTGATAAGATGTGTTGCTTTGTTGTCGTGAGTAGATCGCTCCACACCGACTTTCCCGCTCTTGAACGAGAGACAATCTGACGTGCGGGACATAGATTCCGGACAGCCGTAAGGCACTAGATTGTAGCGCACCCCGATGAGTGCATCGAGACCCCCGCGGGCTGTGTTCAGGGGGAGTTGAATCGTAGGAGCGGTGATGAAGGTAGAGGAGGGGAGCCTCATCATTGGTCACCTTATTTGAGTAATGAAAGCAATCGAGCTTTTTTGTGTCAGCGAAAGAAACCTGGTCCTGGATTTGAGATGGACGTTGGTATAGACACTATTGCTGCTTACATGGGGATTGTGTCTGCGGTTTCGCACTAGTCGTTCTTGGATCTGCGGTATACTTGAAGCGTCGTGATCATGTTCGATTGTGCTTTTAAGTTCATAGAAAAGTACATAGTATGTGGGCAACCATCCGTTTTGGTGTTGCCCTCAGTAACCTCGGGATCTTCCGATCACCACATTGACACTAATGCTAACTAAAAGCTTATGCTCCAAAAGTCAATCAGTCTTACCGTACGGAGGATTGGAAACCATATCTTTATCTGAAGCTACTCGATCACAAGGAACTTCATTCTCTCACAGATCCCTTTTTTCCCCGTTTCGTAGCATAGGTAGTCGCGCCTACCACAGTTTTCAAATCGGGAACTGGCCTGCAGATCCGGGAAACGCTCGTTGATTAATTGATCACTTCCTGCGCAGATACTATGTAGCACTACAAGAGGCTGCTTCTCGGCGATCTATGTGCATAGATAAGTCCAAGCAACGCCTGGTACAGGAGATCGAGATGGTGAGAAACAGGACCAGAAAACTATAAACTTGTGTGCACTCGGCGGCACGAGAGTCCACGAACCTCCACGCAACGTCGATGAGAGCCGCTCCAGTGGTTTGAGGGACGAACGTGGTCATTGAGAGGTGTTCGTGGGGAGTGATAAAAGCTGCTCGAGCGGGTGAGAAGAGGCTCACGTAGTCCTTGAAAGGAGTGGGTGAGGAGGCGAACACCTTCATTTAGACAACACAGGAAGCTTGAGCCTGGAAGATATTCCTTTTCTGCGTGTTTTATGATTGCCCAGAGGGACAAGCATCTTCCACCTGAGAAGTCGCTAGCCTATCTGGTACTAGCTGGGATGCTGTTTGGGCGCTATGGCGACATTGATGTGGGCGATCAGAGACATGGATGCGCCGATAGTATGTAGCCAAGGGCTGTTCGAATACCCGGCATAGTTTCACCATTTCATCCATGTGAGCAAATGGAGCCATTCGATCCATTGCACCAACCTTCTCGCCACCCTCGGACTAGTAGAAGATCCCACGGAAAAGAAAAAGCGTAAACCATGAATGAATTAGCTACAGTTGTGGCATTCACAGAGCTGAAGATATCGTCTGCTGCCAAGAGGTGCGTATTTCGTGAGTCCCTTGGACCAATCCCTACAAAATCACTTCGCGATTTCAAAACTGTCATTCCCGTAACGACTCGATCTCTCGCGTGCTTTGAACGAGATACCGCTCATAAGAATCCTGAGCATGATACTGTCCTGCAAGACAAACATCGTCGTCCTCATTCTACGCTGGATGAAACGGACGACTCACCCGGCGTTTTTGCCATCTCTCTAAAACGCGCGACGACTTGTCCGTTGTGCTTGATCGCAGCCAGCTGAACGTGCCTGATCGTTCCTACAAAAAGATAATCAAGACTCAATACAGGCAAAACACATCATTAGACCCCATCGGCGACAATGACAAACCTGAAACGTGCGGGACAACTCGGATACCATAGATTGATGTGAGGAGCGTCACGGCACCCCACGCAACGTTGTGCCGGTCACATGCGACGCGGACGATGTACAGACGAGTCGTCAGTGAAAAGTATTTGACCGAGAACGACAGCGACAGTAGCATGCAGCAGCGACTACGCAGCACACACGATCATGCGCGTTGCATGATCGCTTCTGCAAGCTGGGGAGACGGGGATGGGGATGGGGACAGACAGGGCGACAGCGATGGTTTCGTCGTCGTGAGAAGGGGAGGGGGAGGGGAGAGCCCGTCATCGACATCGTTGTCGTTGTCGTGGGACGGGGATGGCGAGGGTGGTAGACAGGGCGACGGCGACGGTTGTTGTTGTCGCCATGTTCTGTTGGTCTGTGGTCGGTCGCGTCGTCGGGTTTCACTTTCCCACGATTTATGGGTGCGATATAAGCTCAAAAAAAACACGATCCGGTAGTACATAGTTAAATAGATGAGTCCCAAACTGTCGGAGGTACATAGTACACTAGTCAAGTAGAATCCATGTATATATATTTACATATACGACAAGAGCAGAATCCGTGTATATATATGTACATATATATGCGTAGTAGCGCCAGGCGGCAGGCTACGTGAGGTCGACATCAATTGAGGGGCGGGGCGATAGTTGTGCTGTGTCAGTGCATGTTCAAGTTAGTTGCATGGAACAAAGAGTGGGTTGTAGACGTTACCAGATGTAAACGCCGAATTGTCTCCCCGCATTGCATACTCGAATGCCGGGGTTTGGCCACTTTTCCGAATGGTGAAACAAACGCGCCCGATAAAACGATCCGCAACATGCAAATCGTGCTGCGCCTTCTCCAATATCAGACGGTTATATTGCAGGACCAATGTATTGCGGTGGATGATTTGATGGGCAAGGGTCTTGCGTGCGTGGAAAATCTGACGGTCGGCTCGAGCCGCCTCTAATAAGAGATAGGCTTCCCTAGAGTTGTGGGGGCAAGGAACGATAGGGTGTTCATCAGATTCCTAGGTATGCCTGATATGAGCGAGAACAACTTTGACAACTCTCCGAACTTACGCCGTGGTGAAATGAATCACCTTCGTCGTCCCCATCGACGGTCTCAGAATCATCATCGTAACAGCCAGAATGAGGGTCCATATTGCATAGGTGGATGTCAGAGTTGTCGGGTGCTTGAGGTTGGTCCGCGCGCCCGATCGGTCTGCAGGTATGAGTAGGGGTTATAACGAGGTGATCGAGAGCCAAGAATGGTAATAAATGGAAAATCTCATCGGTTCCAGGCTGCTTTAAAGAACGCGGAGCGTGCGGGGTAGAAGACTGATGTGGACGCATAGACGACGTTCGACGGGTGCTCATTATGAGTGATAGTACTTTTCAGAAGGGAAAATATGCCCAAGTACGCGGCTGGGTACATTACATACACAGGCACCAAGTTGTAAATTGGTTGCGCCTCTACTTCCTCTGACTGCATGGCGAAAAACAATATCAGGTGTCCACATTGCGGAAAAAAATTCTCTTCCGAGACAAACGTCCTCCGACACATGAACCAGCCGACGGGGATGTGCCACGTAGCTAGTTTGTACCAGGATCACTCAAACATTTTTGGCGAATCTCTTCAAGGCGACAATGTAGTACCTATTCCCTCTGACATTGCAGTACCCGACACACTCTACCATCCCCACGACCCCGAGTCAGACTCCGAACCACACACCCAGGAAGATATTGGTCGTCCTCCATCCCCGGCGCCCCCGCCTTTCGACTCTGGTTACCAGGAATCGGAGAACATCGGAATGGACCTAGACGACACGGATGGTCCGCAAAAATTTACAGAGACTTTTCCGGGTTGCAGCGACTCATACCCCGGCAGTTCTACCTTTATGGACTTCTTCTGGCAGGACAAGTACGTGCGAGAACGAGAGGAGAATTTATATTACCCGTTCGCCTCCGAAGAAGAGTGGCAATTCTCTTCCTGGTGCTCACGTTCAGGGCTGAGCATGGCTGCTCTCGACGGATTGTTATCACTACCTATCGTAAGTGTATATCAACTACTACCTGGAACACTTCTTGACCAATAGTAGGTCAAACGGCTGTCGCTTTCGTTTCGAACTTCCAGAGAGCTTCGGACACGTATAGAGGTCCTTCCGTCTGGACCATTGTGGCTATGTAAATGGATGCAAACGGAGGCTCCCACCAAACAGCCTGTCCGTCTTTTCTATCGTCCGGTACTTGAGTGTGTTCAGTCTTTATTGAGTCATCCCCTCCTCGCTCGACACATAAGTTTCGTCCCCCGGAAAGTCTGGACGTCGGCTGCCCGAATTTGTCGTTTATATGAGGATTGGTTGAGCGGGGATCGCGCATGGGCCATCCAGGTTAGTCTTTCCGCTTTCGAGTCGCCACCGTTGTGATATCTAACGATGGCTGTAGGATGCACTTCCTCGCGGCGCGACGGTGTTAGGCATCGTCTTGTCCTCCGACAAGACCAATATATCAGTGATGAGTGGAAACCGAATGGCTTACCCTCTCCTTATAAGTCTAGCTAATATCACCCCGGAGATTCGGTCCAAGATTTCTCTTCACACGTACCTGCTCCTTGCACTTCTACCTATCCCTAAGTTCATGCAAAAACATAGTCGCACCCGGAGTCTCCTGCATGATAGAGTCATTCACAAGGCGTTGGATGAGGTTCTAGCGCCAGTCAAGATTGCCGCACGTGTGGGGATTATGATGAACGATCCCGCAGGTAACATGCGCTATTGTTATACTCCCCTTGCGGCCTACATCGCGGACACCCCCGAACTCTCTCTCATGGCGGGTACGGGCCCCAAAGCATCGCCTTTTACAATGGCGACATCTAAAAACTTTGGTGACCCACTTCTTCATCCTCCGCGTACCGGATTGCACACCGTTTCTGACATTCAGCGAGCATCAGAGACGTGTTCTCCGGACGACTATCAAGAGTTCCTGAAGACTGTCAAGGCCTTATACTTGAATGGCGTAACTGAACCGTTTTGGGTCGACTGGCCTCTGTCTTGCCCGTCCCAGTTCCTCCATCCAGAGACCCTCCACCACTTCCATCGGTTTTTTTGGGACCACGATGTTAAGTGGTGTGTAGAAGTCGTAACGCCTCCCGAGATCGACTTCCGCTTTTCCCTCTTACAACCTGCAGTGGGGTATCGCGGGTTCGAGGAAGGCATTTCGAAATTAAAGCAAGTTACCGGGCACGACCATCGCTCCATTCAGCGCTACATCATAGGCATTATCGCCGGTTCGGTTCCCCGCCGGTTTCTCATTTCACTCCGTGCACTACTCGACTTCCGTTACCTAGCACAGGCACCCACTTTCTCTGATCAGGCGCTGGATAGGTTGACAAATGCTCTTCAACTCTTTCACGACAACAAAGACGCAATCGTGCAAGCTGGTGGCCGAAACGACTCGTGGGAGATACCCAAACTCGAACTACTCCAGAGTGTAGCTTCAAGCATTCGATGATCTGGTCCGGTCACGCAGTGGTCCGCCGACGCCACTGAGCACGCCCACGTTCAAGAAGTCAAGGTTCCCGCCCGGATGAGCAATAATCAAAATTACTACGATCAAATCGCTCGTTATCTGGATCGATCCGACAAGTGCTTTTGCTTTGATGTTGCTACGCATTGTCAAGCTCGGCGTGAGAAGGTTCATCTCACCGAGGATGACGACGTCGACTCGGAACAGGAGGATGATGGAATCGAGTCGGACGCTCCTTTCCCTCTCGAGTACATGAACGTATCTCGTCCAATCATTAACTATTTCGCTATCGCTGACGCGCTCTCTCGTGATTCCATTCCCAATGCCTTGAAACCACTCCGTATGTTTTCTACCTCGACCACCGCCTTCCACATGTCAAACAAACCGTCCCTCCGTATGACCGTTGATGAAGCCTCTGTCCTTTATGGAATAACAGACCTCCGCCCTGCAATTTGGGAGTTCCTACAACGCGTCCAGCATGGTACAGACCATCCTGTCTCAGGTATCAGGCCTCAAGAGTTACAGTACCCATTACCGTCGGATCGCCTTCAAATATGGTACAAGCTACGTGTTCAGCAATCCCTCTACCATGATGAAGAAAGAGTAGATGCTCCTCAAACTATGCGCACATTCCCTCCCTCTAATGACCGGCCTCACGGACTCTATGATACCGTCATCGCGAGTCCTGGGGCCGAGAGCGATTGGCCACTAAGAGGGATTCAAGGTATTTACACTAAGATGTTGTGGTCTGTGCAGTACTAAGCCATACATGATAGGTCATGTCGTTGTCCAACTCAGGCTCATATTCCGCCTGATGAATACCGATCACTTTGCTGCCTACGTCCAGCGCTTTAACGTAACTTCTCAGCAAGGAACCGAAAGCGGTGTGCACTCTGGAACAGGCATGCATTTGCTCAGACGGGCAGTGAAATCAAACGGGACACGGATCGGGGATGTGATCCCGGTAGCTCACATACGGTCCACCGCACATTTAATACCCCACTTTGGCAAAGAGGCACACCCTCGTCTGACACGGAATAGTAGCTACGAGTTGTCCAATGACTTCTGACTCAACAAATACTGGACGAAGGAACTATACTACGCTTTAGATCCTTTGTAGAAGTTGTACGTATTATTGCTTTAATGATATAGTAATCAGCCTCGATGTGATCGATCGATTGATACGATTGGGTCCCAGCAACCCTTCTAAAACTACCACCACACGACTCACAAGTACTTTCCTTCCGAGCTACGACTCTATATGCTGCAAAGTCTCCGACTTGAACACGAACATGCAAAGGGTAACCGTTGGCCTGATCTTGTATTACATTTCTGACATTTTCTTACTAAGCAAAATACGCCACTCTCGCTATGTGCAGTACGTTGCCAGCGCCTCATCCACTGAGTGACCGAGTAGCTGACGTGGCCGTAACTCCAGCTAGCCCTTCCGCCTCAATTCCGCCGTACGAAGGACTCATATCGCTCATCTATGGATGCCAAAGTTATAGAAGATACAGAGCCCCTCCATTGGTCCCTCGATTGGGAGCAAACAAAGGGCTTTCTCGCTAGTCTTTTCCCCGACCAACGATTATTCCCGCCTTTGAATGTCGCTGAAAACGATACCATGAAGTCCGTTCTAGCTCTTATGGAAAGGGTATGGCAGCGAGAAAATGGCAAGTGGAGATATTTCCCAGAGTTCTCGAAATCGGAGAAGGAATGGGAGGAGGAAGTCGCAGACTTCTTCAACGATCTGATTCGTCACACTCCACGCTCACATATGATATCCACCAGGTAAGTAAAGTATCATTTTTACACCTTTCTGTGACTCAATTTGGATTAGACGATGGACTGGGAAGGCAGCAAAGCGGCCCGTGGGTGGTCTAACCGGCACAGTTCAGCGGAAGCCTGACCTCCTCCTTTGTGAGGAGGGGGTGATCAAAAAGTGGTGCGATCAAAACGAGAAATTCAACGTGAGGACTGACGTTTATGCGATGGGCGAGGTGAAGAGCAGCTGTAGTGCCGACAACATGAAGGCCGCCTTTGTCGAGCTCGCTGGCAAAGTTGCGTTCCTTCTCGAAGGCCAGGATGGGCGTTACGCAATGCCCGGTATTCAATTTTTAGGTTCGAAGATCATCCTCACTTTCTTCGATCGGGGTGGCTCCATCTCTACCCATCCCCTCGATATCCACGAGCATCCCGAAGAGTTCCTCCGGATCCTGCTTGGGATCACGTTTGCTGATGGTACCGCTCTCGGCTTTGATTCGACCATTTCCCCCACTCAGAATGGTCAAAAGAAGATTCAGATAATTCAACAAGGCGAGGAATACTTGGTCTCAGTCGACACACTACTATTTTTCTCCGGGACGTTACACGGTCGAGGTACGACTGTGTGGAGTGGTACAGTTACTATCAACGAAGATCCAGAGGAAGTGGTTGTCAAAGATACGTGGATCGATCCGCTGTGAAGATATACCGAAGGCAGGATCATGAACATGCTGCAGGCTGCCGGAGTGAATGGTGTGCCGAGGTTGGTACACGAGCAGCAAGTCCAAACCCAACACCCCGTCACACGTCAATTGTTAAATCATTCGACTCATATTCTTCGCGCCATTCTTGGCACTGACCGTAGCTCCTACAATTTACGCGTCTTATCGCGCTTGGTTTCGAAACCAAGAGGGTACCCGATTTGCGACTTCACTTCGCTCACGGAACTCCTGGTCGCCCTCATTGATTGCATATCTGGTGAGTCTAGTATCGACTCGTCTCCCTATTTGGCACGAGGCTTACTAGTGGCAGCCCATGGCAGCGCTCTCAGAAAAGCTAAAATACTCCATCGGGACATTAGTTTATTCAACCTCTTACTCGTTTTGGCGATGCAGAGTGAACTCGAAACGGACTTTCTAGACACGGTGCTCCAAGAACCCGAGAGGAGCGAACTTCGGAGCAAGATTCAAAAACTACCTTGTCGTGGTCTCTTAGGTGACTGGGGCTACGCCATCCCACTGAACGAACCTCATTCGGGTCCCACTCCTGGCATTTGCGTTGAAGGCCTAGCCCAACCTGTGGGGGAGAAAGATTTGCATGATACGCACAACATCATCATCCCCGTCGCCGACCAACCACTCCCCGATGATGCCAGTCTGAGCGCGTCCCTTGATGCTGACCCACTTCAACGCACGGTATGTTCTCTGCATCCATCACCATATTTTTAACCTTCATGCCTTGTTGCAGGGAACGTGGGCCTGGATGGCCGCCGAGCTCAGTCATATAGGGCCAGGCAAGCCGGTGGTGCATCAAGTGCATCATGACCTAGAGTCCTTCTTCTATATCTTACTTGCGATTTGTCTCCTGTACGACACCCCTTTTCGCCTCAAGTCCAACGCGGAGCTTGCGATATGCTTTGACCCTTTCTTTTCTGTTTCCCGGCCCAGCACCCTCAAAACTCTCGCCGTACAATCTGACTTCGGCTGGACGGCGCTGATTTTACCACACATATCATCCTATTTCGAGCCTATCGTCCCTCTGCTCGATAAAATTCGAAATGAACTCATTCTACCCATCAAGTGGAACGGAAGCGGAACACGAACGAATGTGACTTTCACTCACGACAGTTTCATCGCCTGCATCGTCAAGACGCTCTCCACGCTTCCCAAAAAGTACTGGCAAGTTAGGAACACAAAAAACTGCTTACCGCAGAACAGCAACACCTCAGACTGGATAACCCTAACAGTACCGTCCATCACCACGTCATCTAGCCAGGAAAATCCGTTGTCTGACGATTCTCTGCCATCTTTCCCTCCGATTCGGATGCGAGGGAAATCCCACTCAAGTGGCTCCAAACGCCCTGGCGAAAGCGAGGTTGGACCACCGAAGAAACGCTCGCATCTCGGTAGTAGTGATCAGCCGGTCCGTCCATCGGGTCCCGACAGGGCTAAGATTGGAGGCTCTAATAGCTCGTTGAAGTAGGGACTCCGAGGTGCGCTATTTTGAATACATCCCTCCAAATTGTATACCAACGATCGACTGTAGTTGTCTGTTACGTTACGTATATATCCTAGCTCTCGTACAAATGTTCTTCCTTGTATGTAATTTTGTGATGTTTTGACGTACATTCGCTTGCGATGCCATAAAACGGCGAAAACGCCGTGGTAGGGTCCCTTGTCCTCTCCGATTCTGCACGACTCGAATGAAGCGTAAAATTAGCTACGAGAGCGAAGAAGAAGAAGATGAAAACGAAGACGAGGAAGATGAAGAAATGAGCAAGAAAGCTCGCGTGGTGCCAGACGATTCGGAGCGTCTCGGTACGTGTATTGTGCCAGGCTACGGAGGTCTCAGTTCTGAGACATTACACTCAAAGATACCAATGTTGAGCCTAGCGTGCAGCGTTCTGTGCACTCTGGGAAAGGTAGTGGAGGTCGACTGACCCAGATGAAGGAGCTGGAACGAATGCAGATGCAGCAATTGAAACGGCCTTCGACAATCGACATTGCAACGCAAGGCGACGAGGTCAACCCCATGGCGCCTTCCTCCCAGGTCGTGAGTAGAAGCAGCTCTTGCAAAGGACGAATTACCACCAATGAGGTGGATACCGTCGCTCCTCAAGCTCTTGGACGGCCCGCCCCTGCTTCTTCAACTTTGCAGCCCCAATTCACGTTCGCAGAGCCCGGCCAAACTGTTGAACGAGCACTATTTAGTAGCTCCGAACGCTCTATGATTATATAATAACGACCTAGTATACAGTAGATTACATAATCTTTCTTTGTTGTATATAAGATTCAGACCCAGCGTCTGAGTTCAAATAACATCTTGTTCTCTTACCACTACGTTCGATAACACCTCAACGCTGACACCTGGTGAGTACCGGTAGTCCTCTACCTCGGTAGTCTACGG
>JBBPOS010000740.1:0-11551 GCA_038091575.1 Leccinum subgranulosum
CTTGGTTCCCTGGCGCCGATTTCAAACGCAAGGCCCTCAGTTTCCGGAGGACCATCGCAGGATGGGTAGAAACACCCTTTGAATATGTAAGAAACAGCATGGTTAGTACCCGGTCATTTGCATAAAGCGGTGCGATATCAGACTAACGAATGACATCCGGGTTGCATTGTAGGCGGAAGGCACAGCAAATCCGTCTATGATATCAGATGCCCTGCTAAGAATACGGGACGGGACCCACACGGAAGCTAGTGCAGCCTATCTCGAACAGGTAGTGAAGGAAACTTGCGCGACTGCTTATATCGGTAAGTTCCTCTGAAATTGTTAGAATAAGCTGTGCTGAAACCACGTGCAATAAGCTGCGTCTGAAACGGTAGGAAGCTATACTTCCATACTTCCATTAAGATCACACTGCCCCTAGACGCACTCCACTCTCATGGTCTTTATTCTGGCGATGATTCTATACCCTGATGTGCAAGCACAGGCTCAGGCTGAGATTGATTCTGTCATTGGAGTTGGACTGCCAAGGCTGCCTTATTGGGACGATCGATTATCACTCCCCTACGTTGAAGCTGTAGTCAAGGAAACATTGCGGTGGCACCCAGTTGTGCCTCTAGGTAAGTAGACTGAGTGATACAATATGATGTATTTGGTTCAGAACTACATATGATCGTCGGAAGGTATTCCGCACGCAGCTATAGACGATGACGTCTATGAAGGATATAATATCCCCAGAGGTCAATCATTTCTCTCTGCGTTGAGGGCACTACTAACGGCATCACTCGTGTTTAGGAGCGACGGTGATTGCGAATGCGTGGTACGTATGCGACGAACAATTAGATCTCCCCATGAACTGACCTGTTCGCAAGGGCAATTTCACAAGATCCAGTCAATTTCCCCGAACCAGAGAAGTTCAAACCCGAGCGATTTTTAGGCGAGAAAACTCGATCGGTCGATCAACTATCGTTTGCGTTCGGATTTGGTCGGCGTGTCTGGTACGCGTTTCATGTGCTTCTGATTCATGGGTTGCTGATCTTACAACTACCAGCGTTGGGAGATACGTCGCAGATGCGTCGCTATGGATCTCGATTGTTTCTATGCTCGCTGTCTTCCGGTTCGAAGCGCCACCCTCGTGGGATCCGGGCCCGGACGGTGTTAATGTGGAATGGACCTCAGGCATGGCCTCGTGCGTCCCGATTCCGGCCAGCGTCTGACCTCGTTTTGACCGACTCCACTAGGATCCCTAAAGATGTTCCATGCATAACCAAGCCACGACATGAGAACTTAAGCCCAGAAAAGCTTGCGCACCTTGTTGAGCGAGTTGCATCATCAAAGCTGTGATCTACTGTATTTCACTATCAGCTATCTGGCGAAGATACTCCCTCCGACGCGCCGATCGCCCGCTCGTCCGACCAATAAGGAGCTGACGGAGAAACTGACGAAAGAGTGCAGGTTCACAAACAGAGAAGCAGCCACTATCGCGAAATCTATCACAGATATTCGTGACCAGACTCCCGATAACAAGGAAGGCGCGCTGCCATCTTAAAGCAGATCCGGTTCCATCTTGCGAGAGCTTTATGTCAATTAAATTATTAAATTATTACCTTGACTGAGTTATGTTGTACTTCATACTTTTACCTGTCTGACACGTGTTAGTACTTGGTCGTAGTTATCAGGTCGAATCCCCGACTCCTGATGGATCCGGGAATCATTCTACGAAACTTGTACTTGTATCCGAGTTCACCCACGATGAAACGTACGATTAGTACAAACTCCGCGCTCGTTTGCAATAGGCCGCGTCGTCGGAGCCTTAAATAGACTACTGAAACACCAGGCTCTTCCGCAATAGACGATCCGTAGCTTTCGATTTAAAAATCCCGCATGGACCAGGAGTAATATTTATGATCTTCTAACGGAGTAAGCGGAATACCATCGCTACGGCCCGGGCAAGGTATATTATAAGTGAGGTACAGTGCTCACGGTTTCTTCCCCTCATTCTGATATGCTTTCCTCAGGTTTATTTGTATCCGTTATCTATGTTGCATTGCTAGTAGTTCATATGCGCATGAAGGCAGCCAAATCTCGACGTCTTCCCCCTGGACCCCCGCCAACTCCAGTACTAGGGAACATCCGTGGATTCGATACAAGCTGTCCCTGGAAGAGCTATGCAAAGTGGGGTAAAGAATATGGTTCGTTTACTCATCATACACAGCCTAGATAGTCCCACCAACAGATATATGGATTCAGGTGACATCATTTATACTCGACTCTTGACTCAGGACATCATCATCATCAATTCCGAAAAGGTCGCACAAGACCTTCTCACCAGAAGGTCCCAAAATTATTCAGATCGCCCGGCAGGTCTCTGTGACATGGCGGATTTGTGAGGTTCACTCCCCTGTTTCTATCACTTGACCACTTAATAGAGTCGGGAACAGTCTCGGAATGAAATTCTCCTCTATACTTTTACCATATGGTGACCTGTGGCGGCTTCACCGCAGAATTTTCCACCAGGAATTAAATCAGAGTGCGGCATCATCATTTCGTCCCCTCCAGTTACAAAAAGCACATAATTTGATCATGCATTTGGTATCTAATCTTCCCAATTATACGGAGCACCTACAAATGTAAGGAAATCCCATGCAAGTTCATAAGTTGCTTTGACGATCCGTCCTCGATAGTTTCAGTGTCTCAACGATCATGTCAATCGTGTATGACTACGAAGCTTCAGGCAAAGATGACCCAATGGTAGCCAATATCGAGCGCGCGTTAGAAATCGGACTAAAGGAAATGCGTCCAGAGTTGATTGCTATGATAACCGCCCTTCCTTTCCGTAAGTGATCTGCATACTTATGGACTGACAGAGTGGTTTGAATGCCTTACTGATGGGCTATACCTTTCCAAACCTAGTAAAGCATATTCCCACTTGGTTCCCTGGCGCCGATTTCAAACGCAAGGCCCTCAGTTTCCGGAGGACCATCGCAGGATGGGTAGAAACACCCTTTGAATATGTAAGAAACAGCATGGTTAGTACCCGGTCATTTGCATAAAGTGGTGCGATATCAGACTAACGAATGACATCCGGGTTGCATTGTAGGCGGAAGGCACAGCAAATCCGTCTATGATATCAGATGCCCTGCTAAGAATACGGGACGGGACCCACACGGAAGCTGGTGCAGCCTATCTGGAACAGGTAGTGAAGGAAGCTTTCGCGTCTGCTTATCTCGGTAAGTTCCTCTGAAATTGTTAGAATAAGCTGTGCTGAAACCACGTGCAATAAGCTGCGTCTGAAACGGTAGGAAGCTATACTAGCATAGCGCCGGAGACCTTCCATTGAGATCACACTGCCCCTAGACGCATTCCACTCTCATGATCTTTATTTTGGCAATGATCCTATACCCTGATGTGCAAGCACAGGCTCAGGCTGAAATTGATTTTGTCGTTGGAGTTGGACTGCCAAGGCTGCCTCATTGGGATGATCGATTATCGCTCCCCTACGTTGAGGCTGTAGTCAAGGAAACATTACGGTGGCACCCAGCTGTGCCTCTAGGTAAGTAGACTGGATACAATGTGATGTATTTGGTTCAGAACTACATATGATCGTCGGAAGGTATTCCGCACGCAGCCGTAGACGATGATGTCTATGAAGGATATAATATCCCCAGAGGTCAATCATTCCTCTCTGTGTTGAGGGCACTACTAACGGCATCACTCGTGTCTAGGAGCGACGGTGATTGCGAATGCGTGGTACGTATGCGATGAACAATTCGATTTCCCTATGAACTGACCTGTTCGCAAGGGCAATTTCACAAGATCCAGTCAATTTCCCCGAACCAGAGAAGTTCAAACCCGAGCGATTTTTAGGTGAGAAAACTCGATCGGTCGATCAACTATCGTTTGCGTTCGGATTCGGTCGACGTGTCTGGTACGCGTCTCATGTGCTTCTGATTCATGGGTTGTTGATCTTACAACTACCAGCGTTGGGAGATACGTCGCAGATGCGTCGCTATGGATCTCGATTGTTTCTATGCTCGCTGTCTTCCGGTTCGAAGCGCCACCTTCGTGGAATCCGGGCCCGGACGGTGTTAATGTGGAATGGACCTCAGGCCTCTCCTCGTGCGTCCCGATTCCGGCCAGTGTCTGACCTCGTTTTGACCTACTCTACTAGGATCCCTAAAGATGTTCCATGCATAACCAAGCCACGACACGAGAACGTAAGCCCAGAAAAGCTTGCACACCTTGTTGAGCGAGTTGCATCATCAAAGCTGTGATCTACTGTATTTCATCATCAGCTATCTGCCAATCAGCGGACCACATCGCCTACCGATGTTTTCGTATTGTTCATGGCTTTTCCTCCAATCACAGCTCTCAGAGCATGCAGATCACACCTCAATTCTTTTTCCCCTGCGGCTGGTCTGAGAGTTCGATGTACTAGCACGATCCTAGCATTTTCCCTGAAAGTTTCCATTATACGTGTAGCATGTATTCCCCGGATTATGTTTGTATATTAAACATGAAGAACACGTCTGATGCCTTTCAGAATAAAATAAGGAAGGATCACTCAAGGTTTCTAGGTAGTTGCTTGTATTTTCCATGTCCTTTTTACAATATTTTGGATGGAACGTGACGAAATTTGACCCAATTCCGTTTCGCGCAACGTCTGCTGAAAGGGATTTATAGTCATTTTCGCGACCATCACGATGGAAATAATATACATCGACGAATCATGAAACAATAAACAACGAGGAATCGAAATATCAGCAATGTACCCAATGATCCATTGCAACCCAGTGTCTCCGTCACTAGAACATAGAACATGATTGTTTAGCGATCTTGAAGGTCATTCAGGAGACGAAGGATGTTGATGACTAGACATATATCTGTGAGTTATTGACAGTGGAAGCGCACCAATTGACTTACAAAGGTTAACGAAACTACAAAACAAAAATAATCAACTAACAGCCAGGCAATGAATGAAAGGAGACGTACTCGAGGTAAAGGCTGATAGAACCCAAAATGAATTCATCGGGGGACAATCGCTTTGTGATGATGAACGTGTCATAAACAATGTACCCGCTGAAGAGTAAACAGCCCCCGCCGGCGTAAACTATGTCCATTGTCCTCCCGAAGGGGATGAACAAGTTGACTAGCCCGACCATCACTGCGAGCCAATATTAGATCTAATTGCGTGTGCTCGCATAACAGAAGGCGCACTCAAAGCGACGAGGCCACCAAATAACCAAGGCCCGAGACCAGAGAAATCATACTACAGGCAGTGGTTAAACATGAAAACGAACACACGAATTCAAGGTTAAATATGTACCTTTGATTGGAGCGTAAACAGTGTCAAACCGAGGAAGACTCCCAAGGTGATGAGACTGCGAGCAATTAGGAAACCATACAAGCGGCAATGAAATCGAACGCACAGAGCTTGCAGGATAATGATGTTGTCAAAGAAAGCGGTAAGTACTCCTAAAGCGAATGCTTCCAATACGGTGAATGTGGACAACAACACCAAGTTGAGAGGGTGGCTATGACGCTTCCAGAAGAGAAGGGCCAGGTTGGCCAGAGTACCGAAGAGAGGGAGGTAAAGAGACCATGTGCTAAACAGAAAGCAGTCAACAAGAATACCACACAAATGCTCCAAACGCACTACGCACTTTTGCTGAACCCACACAATCACTCCAGGGGACTGGGAAAGCCCGCCAGCGACCAAGCACGTAGCAAGCTGTTCGAAGGTTACATACTGTTTTGAAGACTGGGTAGAGAGTAACTCACAATTTGACAGACTGCGGAAGGTGTAAGCTGAGCAACGTTGTGTAGATTAAGGAAGAGGGTGCTCACACAGGATGGTGTACACCTTCCGGATAAAGGCAGCCCGAACTTCAGTGGAACTTTCAGAAACGGTAACACCGTACTGTAATGACACGGGAATGAGCGTTCTAAGCGACACTCCTGAGTACTTCTATAATACCTTGAAGTCATCTGGGACATCACCCGGTTCAGGCTGATCATAGAAGGCACCTCCAGGTCCGGACCGTCCAGGCGACCTAGTGCCAAGCAGTGGCTCTGCGGCGTCAAGTTCTGGGTCGATAAAGGGCTTGCTCGATGAACCGGTAGCCTGGTAAGCTGGTGGAGGGTGAGGAATATTCTGGCTTGAGCTCATTTGTGCGAAGTGATAAGCGACTGTCACAGGAGAGTTACGACTTTTTAAGGCCCAGCTGAATAAGCGCATCGAGTGGCTGTGTTCCCTATTTGGCTTGTTCTGACTACTATCGAACGACTTAGGAGGTTTGTCTGGTGTTACGTCTCTCGACTCCACTCCGTCCAACCCTGCATCAGCTCCGTCTACGGTTGTTCGCCATCTCTCCTTGATTCTCCGCTTTTGCTGGCGGTTGCTGCGTGGGCATCGTATTGGTTGCAGGGGTGCCAGAGTTCAAGCCACCTTCCCCCTCGCTGTAGTCTGGGTCTTGCATGAACCGCCTGTCTACCACCCTCTCCCTTCCCGTCGTCCACCGTCCGGCTTGCTGTGACTTTTCCTGCAACCCTGTGACGGCGTATAAACCCGGTCCATCTGTGTTGTGCCCGTGCATAGGCTCGCGGTCTCTGTTGGCTGTTCGCTGATTACGATCAAAGTGGTGGAATGTGTGACTTGTATTGCTGAGATCGTCTGCGTCTTGGCTAGCCGCGAGGTCTGGGCGAGGTAAGGCGTGGGCAGTGAATATCATCGTGATCGCAGCAAGGACAAGGGCACGCATGGCGATGACTGAGGCAGAGAGTGTTAGGTCGAATATCGAATGACTCGAGTCGTCGGGGCAAGATGCGAGGTAGGGATACTGAAGCAACGTTTCTCGTCCTTCCGATTTTTATGTCTCTGGCGGCTGACGCTCTGAGGCTGACACTAGTGGTAACGCTACCCTACCGAGCGCCCTCGCCGGACATTGACGCAATTCATTCGATGGTACGACTTTCGCGTCTCTGATCCCAGTCTTCACTGACTCCCAGACCCGTTAACGATGTTCACCGCGTGCCAAACCGTCCGACGGGTGCGTCAGTAAAGGTAAAAACCGACCCCCATGACCTCGGTCCCATTTCAAGTCCCTTCATCTTACTTGTAAATCCCGTTTATTGACCGATGAACTGGAGCATTCTCAATTAGTTATATCCGAGCCTCATTATCTCCTCTCACATACAACCAACCTACCACAAGATGCATGGCAACTCTCCGTCACATACCACGTCAACCCCTTTTTGGTTATAGGTATTAGGAGCGGCCTCTATTCAGACTGCGCGTAAGTACCATTCCGTCCGATACAGCCACTCAGGGAGATCCGAGTCATCCGCGGTCATCACGATTCAATTTCCGCAGCCTCCCAGTGTCTTGCCGAGTTCTCCCTCTCTCTCATTGCATGTATGCGTGTGTGCATCACCAGGATTCTCGAGCACATTCAAATGAAAACCCCGCAAACTTGACCATGTCGGAACCATCAAACACGGGTGTGTCTTTTGCGGATCCCAGTGTGTAGACGCCGACTCTTTGCTGCGCATCGCCGCCACGAATCACACGTATGACATTCTTCAGGGGTTCGCGGTCATCAAAGATAATTATACTCGCACGATTTCTATCAGCCCGAGGGTGCCGAGGAGCAAGGGCAATGAGCCTGATGCCTCGAGGGCGTAGCCTCCGACACGGTCCTGTCGACGTCACGGTGGGCACAATTGACTCTGCAGGGATCGTCGCGTGCATAAATAAAGTCACAGAATGGTTCGTTGACGTTAGAACTTACTTGGCGAGAAGATGAGCAGAAATAGCTCTCCGATTGTTACCGGGAATTATGCCTTGCGCGTTGAGGGAGTTGACGCCTCTGAGTGAAGGTTAGTAGAAGGCGGTACACCTACTACTAATCGAGATAGCTGGAAGTTTATAACAACAGGGATGAGGGCCTGGTCCATCCGCGTGCACCACTTGTACTATTGATATAGTGACAGTTCTTGCGCCATTAGCTCTATGTTACGAGCAGATGTGTTTTGAGAGGAACATTTCGTACGGCACTGTCCTCACGAGAACGGTATGTTCAGGGGGTGTCTGACAAAATATGACCCAGTTTCGTAGTACCCGCACGTCTGCTTCGACAGACCAATTGCAAATAGACCAATCCTCGCAAACAAGACTGGTGCGGTGGAGACGCTGTATATGATCTTGATTAATGAAGACTGCATTGACCTGATAACTTTGAACCTGGTCATGTTCTTCACATACACTTGATGCGTTGAACCTCCCCGCAGCTCGATTGACTGGGCGCACTTGATCATATTTACTATTGCGGCACACTAATCGAGCGATCTTTTGATAATCGAGATTGACCCTTCCCCAGTGCAAGCAAGGTTTACACCGACGCCAGTCGGCACCTCCAGGAGTACCAGAAAATGCTCGTTACAACACTACATAGTGGACCGTACACATAGCTGGTGGCGCATAAGCTGTCACAATAATTATGGGTTGTTCACGCGGATGCTACCCTCCCCGTTGTTATAACCCAGCCAACCCAACCAGATATGCGAGCCTTTCTGAACTTAGATTTTCATGTCGTGGTTTGACCACGCATGGTGCGTTTTTGGGCCGCCTGAGGAAAAAAAAGAAACCAGGTCAAAATGGATGATAGACTGGAGCCGAAGTTAGGACGCACGTGGACACGCCCTCGGTCCATTCTACGTTGACACCATCCGGGCCAGGGTCCCAGGAAGGTGGCACTTCGAACCGGAAGACAGCGAGCATAGAAACTATGGAGATCCAAAGCGACTGGTCCGCAACGTATCTCCCGACGCTACAGCCACAGGATTAGCTTCTCATGGAATGAAAAAGCGAGGAAACAAAAACACGCGGTGCACGTACCAAACACGCCTGCCGAATCCGAACGCAAACGCAAGTTGGTCGATTGATTGACCATTGTCGCCCAGAAAACGCTCGGGTTTGAACTTTTGTGGTTCGGGAAACGTGACGGGATCTTGCGAAATTGCCCTTGGAGACAGGTCAATTTACGAGGAGATCGAACAGTCCAAACATACGTACCATAAATTCGATATCACCGTCGCTCCTAAACACGAGTGGAGCCGTTAGTAATGCCCTCAACGCAAACAGAAGTGATAGACCTTTGGGGATGTAATATCCTTCGTAGATGTCATCGTCCACAGTAGCATGCGGAATGCCTTGAAACGGTCACAATTCTGCACCCAATAGAGATACCATTCAGTGTACTTACCCAAAGGTAAAACTGGGTGCCATCTTAGTGTTTCCTTGAGTATAGCATCGACGAAAGGAAGCGAGGGTCTGTCATCCCAGTGAGGGAGTCTTGGCAGTCCATTTCCAATGACCGAATCTATTTCCGCTTGAGCCCGTGCTTGCACGTCAGGGTATAAGGCCATCGCCAAAATAAAGACCATGAGAGTGGAATAAGTCTGGGGACAGTGTGATCTCAATGGCATGCCCCTCGCACTACGGAAGTATAGCTTCCTACCGTTTCAGACGCAGCTAATTTCGCGTAGTTTGAGCACAGCTGTAATACTCCAACATTTCGAAAGTGCAGACTTACCAGCGTAGACACTCGCGCACGCTTCCTTCACTCCCTTTGCGATCCAAACTGCTTCATCTTCCGTGCACGCCTTGTCTTGTATGCTCTGCAGGGCATCTGATACCATAGACCGACCTGCTGTGCCTTCCGCCTACGATGCACGCAGCACCCCCGTCATCGCTCATTAGTTTGATGATCACATTATGATATGATGTAGACGATCGGTACTAACCATGCCCTTCTTTACATATTCAAATGGCACATTTAGCCATGCCGGGGCAAGCCTCCGCGAGATGAGAGCATTGCGTTGGAACCCCGCACCAGGGAACCAAGCGGGAAGATATCTGACTGGTTTTGTGGGATGTCCCATCAATAAGGCTATCAAACATACAAAATGCACTTACAGATCGGAAGTGCAGCTACTAGAGCGGTTATCTCCGGTCGCAACTCCTTGACTGCGATATCTAGGATGCGCTCGACACAGGCAACAATCGGGTCATCTTTGGTCGATGCGTCGTAGTCGTACACAATAGACACGATGATTGATATGCTTAAGCTTTCGGGACCTGGATTCAGTTCGATGAACTCACAACGGAAGTGTCTTACATTTCTAAGTGTTCTGAATAATTATCTGGATTCGATAACAAACGCATGATCAAATCGTGGGATTTTCGCATTTGGATGGGACGAAACGACGGAGCCGCGCTGAGATGGAATGCTTGGTGGAAAAGTCGGCGGTGAAGCCGCCAACGGTCGCCGTATGGCATAAATACGGAAGCGCACTCTGTTCCAATGCTTTCGCGCGTTTATTAATGAAATGCAGGATGAAAATGCAAAGAGCAAAAGGTGACCCACATCTCGTTCATGATGCTGAGGCTTTCAGGACGACTGGAGTACTTGTTGGATCTTTTTTCGAGGAGATCTTGCGCGACCTTTTCCGAGTTGATGATAATGATGTCCTGAGTCAGAAGTCGAGTATAGATGATGTCACCTGGAAGAACCCGTTGGTCAGGACCACCGGCGGTGAAGCTACGCATCATGGAACAAACCATATTCTTTACGCCATTTTGCGTACGTTTTCCAGGGATGGCTAATGTCGATCCCGCGAACGTTACCCAACACTGGAATTGGCGGGGGTCCAGGGGGCAGACGGCGACGTTCGGTCTTCTTGTTGCGCAGATAAACTACAAGTAACGCAACACAAACACAGAGTATTGATAACCGTGAGGAAAGCATGGTGATCATGATGGAATGAGCCTGAGGGAATAAGCTCACTTCACCATTATATAGCTTAGCAGCGGTCGTCAACTTGAAATTGCCAGCTCAAATTGGGCCTTGGAGCGGTCCAAATCTGACATGTTACTGAGGGGAAGACGCAGCCCACCTCAGGCTGTGATACGCGTAACTAGAAGCGATGACAAGTGCCAGTGACAGGTGACAACAGTATACCCTTGCAAGTCGGCGTTCCCCCGGGCCCATCGTTGTGGGCGGAGTTTATGTAACATTTAAATGCAGACGAAAAAGGACTCCATCCCAATATGGACGAAATCGGTACTTATAGTCACTAGTCCTCGACCCAAAGTTTCCAGACGATTTGGTGATCGAAACTTAAAGATCACCGAGTTGACTGAGGGCAACACCAAAACGAATGGTGACGAGACTAGATTTGTATTGCTCTTTACGAAGGAAAGTAGTTGGTAATATATGTAGACAATGGTGGAAGCAGTATAGTAGTTGAATAACTACTTTTGTTAGTCTTGTCGACGTCCCCTCTTTGTCGTTCAATCGACCGCTGTGCACTATCAGCGGGACGAGCGCGCGCGACAGTTACCACACACTTTTCTCAATATTAAACAGTGGGCAGTGACGAGGGTGGGTGTGGCATGGGTCACCGCAGAAACAAGACCAGCGTGCGGAAGCGACCACATAAAGTGCAGCATGCAGGAGCGACTGCACAACACGCACGATCGTGCACGTTATGTGGT
>JBBPOS010000741.1:0-11546 GCA_038091575.1 Leccinum subgranulosum
TGCTTTGTTAGTTCTGGTTAGTGTGCCTGGTCATTGATTAGTTGTGTTGTGTTTGGTTAGTTGTGTTGTTGTGTTATATTTGGTTAGTTGTGTTGTATTTGATTTGTTGTGTTGTATTTGGCTTGTTGAGTTGTATTTGGCATAGTTGCAGTTGTTTGGTGATTTTTGGTTAGCTATACTTGGTTGCTTTGTATGTATGATATAAATTGCTGGAGGTCTGGAATTGTCTGGAGCTGTCTGGGACTCTGGAAATGCTGGACTGGAAGTCTGGAGTTACTGGGAAGCTGGAAGTGCGAAGGTTAGTTTGCTGATGCCAAACACGTATGATGCAAACAGGCCTGTCTACTAGAGTCATGCCGAACATGTATGATACGGACAGGCCTGTCTACCATAGTCATGCCGAGCATGTATCATATGAACAAGCCTGTCTATTAGAGTCTTGCCGAACATGTATGATGTGAACAGGCCTGTCTACTATAGTCACACCGAGCACGTATCAAGCGAACAGGCCTGTCTACTAGAGTCATGCTGAACACATATAATACAGACAGGCCGGTCGACACTAGTCATACAGAGCACGCAATATACGAACAGGCCTGTCTACTAGAGTCATGCTGAACAACGTATGATACAGAAAGGCCTGTCTACATGCATTGTACCGAGCACATAGTATCATACAAACAGGCCTGTCTATTAGAGTCTTGCCGAACATGTATGATGCGGACAGGCCTGTCTAGTATCTACTATAGTCACACCAAGCACATATGATGTGGACAGGCCCATCTACCACAGTCATACCGAGTACATATGATATGAACAGGCCTGTCTACCATAGTTATACCGAGCACGTATCATACAGATAGGCCTGTCTGTTAGAGTCATGCCTAGCACGAATGATAAGGACAGGTCTGTCTACGAGAGTCATACCCAGCATGTATGATTGGGACAGGCCTGTCTATAGAGGGGTGTCAACACACAGGGTTACCTAGCAAGTATGATATGAACAGGCCTGACAGGCCTGTTTGTATCATACTTGCTTGAGTGCTCCACATTCTTGGGAGAAAGATCAATGCAAATAGTACATCCTAGGGATCACTCTAGGTCATGTGTGAGTCATACCGAGCTCGCAGCATATGGGCAGTCCCTTCGACTGGTGACACCTACATACCCTATGGTAGCGAGTTTATTACTCTAGTAGACAGACCTGCTCATATCTCCCAAGAATGCCGAGCACTAAAGCAAGTATGATATCAATGTCTCCCGTGAATCTAACTCACTACCATAGGGTATTTGTATTCCAATGACGCCAAACACCTGACCTAGAGTGATCCCTAGGATATACTATTTGCATTGATCTGTCTCCCAAGAATGCCGAGCACTCAAGCAAGTATGATACGAACAGGCCTGTTCATATCATACTTGCTAGGTACTCCCATGTGTTGACAGGCCTGTAGGTGTCGTCAATGCTCAGGATGTCTCTAGTAGAATCATTCGTGTTCAGTATTAGACAAGCCTGTTCGTATTATATGTGCTGGGTATTGCATTGATCTATCTCCCAAGAATGCTGAGCACTCAAGCAAGTATGATATGAACTAGTAGACAGGCCTGTTTGTATCATACTTGCTATTACTCTAGTAGACAGACCTGCTCATATCTCCCGAGAATGCCAAGCACTAAAGCAAGTATTATACCAACAGGCCTGTCTTATTACTCTAGTAGACAGGATGACTCTAGTAAACAGGCCTTTCCGATCGATCTGTCTCCTGAGCATGCCCAGCACTAAAGCAAGTATGATACGAATATCTCCTGAGAATCTAACTCACTACCATAGGGTGTTTGTATTCCAATGATGCCGAAGCCGAAAGCTATTAGAATACTATGATATTGACAGCTTTACCTCTCGACCTGTCTGCAGAGTATGCCAAGCACCGACTCAATACTTTAAGGTTTTCTTATGCCAGAGACACCGAAGACAAGCAAAATGCGAATACTAATTTTAATCAAAGAAAATATCCTATGTCTTAGTACATGTCTCGCTCCCCAAGGAGATCTATCAGTACTGGCCATGCTTTTCAAGCAATTCAAATGCACTTAGAATGTTCAGCTGTCTTTCTAATAGCTGTTGCCTCTGCTTGGAGGCATTGATGAAGGCAGTCGAAGCTTCAGTGATGGTCCACTGACTAGGAAGACACTTTTGAGAGTGCCGAATTGGTTGCCGTTTTCTAGTGGTCAAAGCTGACCTTGTAAATACTGGGCATATCATTAATCAAACTGAAATAGAAATGAGTTCACAGAACTCACGAAATTGAGGTTCACCGGCGATTTGAACCTCGACATGTTGCATGTTGTCCTCAGCACTTCCAGGACCTTTGGCATTATCCACTGGGACATTACAGGCTGAGTAAATGAACAATCACAGATAAGTGATTGAATGTACCCTCGCTGTCCAGAATCTGTCCTATCCTCGTTCACCATATCTCTTGGTGTTCGGGTTCGAGCGGATTGTAAGCCAATGGGACCTCAGTATCTAGATAACCCGAGCGGTCAATATCGTTTGTTGGAGATACAGGAGGTGGAGCAAAGGGAAGACGGGTAGGCACCCTTATTCCGGCGAAAGGGTTTGGATGAGATGGGGATGGAGGTGGAGCAAAGGGAGGAGGGGTAGGCACCCTCATTCCAGTGAAAGGGTTCGGATGAGAAGGGGATGGGGGTAGAACAAAGGGAGGAGGGGTAGGCACCTCATTCCGGCAAATGGGTTCGGATGAGACGGGGATGGAGGTGGTGTTACAGCTGGCCCAGGTAGGGTTGGATGTAGACTTGGAGGGCGAAGGCTAAGACGAAGAATTGGCCGAGCAAGTGTAACGCTTGGCGAGACCCGAAGACTAAGTATACTTATCGAGGAGGAGCTCACGAAGAGTCACGTCACTCGAGGACTAAGGACTAAGGACACACCCAAGAGGGCAGAGGATCGAAGGGACTGAGGGATGAAAGAACTCGAAGGTGGGCTGAGAACTGGGTGATATTCCAAGTAGCTCTAGCTTAGGGTTTACAATCGACAAGACAGTCCTTAAGTACTAATGAGATGGAACACGATGGAATCGCAAGGAAGGGACGTGTCATCCGCAGTATGGATGAGTAAGAAGCTGCGGAGGAGTAATCGTACAAGACAGATGGATGATGAAGCAAAGGCGTCATCATGAGTCAGAAGGTCTAGACAGAGATAGGAAGAGATCAGAGTGGAGATAGGGAAATGTCAGACCATCAGCGACGTGGAAAGAGATACGAAGTTGCTCAAGGTCTATAATACAAAGTGAAGACAAAGTAAAGGCGATAAGCGAAGCAGAAAGAGAGAGAGAAAAGACATAGTGAGAGTTCAGGAGACAATCGTAACATTACCCCCCTTGTAGCCTTGGAGTCACTGACCCAAGCTCTAGTAATCAATTCCCGTCCAAGGGTGTTCATCGCACATGTTGGCGTCCACTTTGCCATTGTAGACGTCCTCTTGATCATAGTCATAGTCTGGGGAAGGAGGATGACCGATGAGGGGAGGATGGATAGGACGAGGGCAAGCACAATGAGATGAGGTAGATCCTCGAGGAGGACAAAAGGCCTGGCACGACCTTGGCCAGATTGCGTGGATCAATAGGAGGAGTGGGAGGATGATGTGGACGCGGAGGAGGCAGAGGGAGAAGGGCGTGAGGGGCAACGTCTAAGGGGGCAAGCTCCTTGAGAATGTCCAGGGGCGGTTTGAAGGCAGAGTGGACATTTGTAGTGGGGGTAGTCGATGCGGATGTGGCTAAGACGTCTGCATGTGAAGCAGGCCTTATGGTAAAACTGATGAGATCGATCTACTGGGAGGTTGAGTTCCCTATCAAGCCTAGCCTCAGCCGAATTCAGAGCGGCAATCTCACGAGCAGTTAGAGGGAGGGAGGATGCAGAAGGGGTTGAGGCGACGGACGGAGAAGGAGGAGGGGATTGATAAGCAGGATCAATACCCTCTAAGTGTTCATCGTCATCACAGGTCACTGAGACTGAGTTGTGAACTGCTTCAATGGCTTTAACCGCTGCTTTGATTTCCTCAGATCCAAGAGGGGACTTGGGTGGAGGTGGTGAGGGAACGAAAGGTATTTCGACTGGGAAGGGAAGAATCACCTGCGGGCTGACCACTTTGATCTCAGCAGGGATGTGGACATGGAGAGGAAGGCGAGAGAGGCCGGGCGGGGAGGAGGGAATAGTGAGGGGAGTCGAATAGACGGTCATCTCACTGGCAGCCAGAAATCGATCTAGGTCGGCGACGAACTCGGTCATTCCAAGTTGATGCATGGCAGAGAGGAGGTGTTCTGTGACTGCCTTTTGAACAAGAGTGACCTGGGAGGAGAGAAATACGGAGTGGGAGTCGGAAGAGTTCCGCAAATTCGAGGCGATGCCTTCAAGGTGGGAGGTATGGATATTGTTGCGAACCTCGGTTCCCAACCTAGCTTTTCTTGCTAGTCTCGCATTGCTAGCGTCTACCCTCTGACATCCCCTCCTCTTAGTCTTCTCCCTTGTCTTCATCGACCGAGTACTTATCGACCGGTCACGTGACTTGCACGTGATCGTGGGACTTATCATTTCCCCTTATAGTTATATCCGATTGGGCCTTCATCTTCATCGCCTGCCCGATCTGATTTCCCGATCCATCGCCGATTGATCTTGTATCTTGATAGATCCCGATCGTATCTTGAGCTCACTTCATTTATCTATAGATCTGCTACACCATGCGGTCCCTGGCCTTCTTTCCACCTTCTTACGGTAGGCAGTGCTACCACATCCCATGCCCCTTGCATGAGGCTGCCACACCACGTTCATTGGCTTCTTGTATAGCCTTTATTTATTCTCGATATAGCTATAGTGTACCATAGAGACCGGCCCTAAGCTGGTCCGTGCACATGTACCAGTAGTATATAATATATGGCCAGAAGAACCAGACTCCCCAGTCTTGTTCTTCTCGGCACTGGATCTCAACCTCCTGCTGTGAATCGAGCATCTCTCAGTATCCTCTTACTCTCGAGATCTAGTGTGCGGTAACCCATAAACCCGCAGAACGACCATAGGCAAGTAACTATAGACTTGCACCCTCTTACTCACTCTTTGCCTCCATCTCGAGGCTCTCCGCATAGCGTCGTTCTCAGATATAGGCGTTATACAAGGAATGGAGTGGGGAGTCGACATCGGCATGAGCATAGATGTCCTTGGTGTAGCGAGCGTTATGTAGGTAGAGACGAAGTTGATTCAAAGCTTCGGAGGAGGCGTCATCTGTTCTTAGCTCACTAGCATAGAGGGGGACGTTGATGGCCTGTATATGATATACATTAGAGCGAGCTGGGAGGGGAGGAGAATTGGTGCACCAGGGGATAGCGGGCTCATTATCTAGAGTCTGGGTGATAGGGGAGGAAGGAGGAGAGTCGAGATCATCCGGACCCAGAGGTTTTCTACTAAGAGGGCTAGGGAGACGGCCTCAAGCCAAAGGACTGGTAGGAGAAGGAAAATGACGAAGAGAAGGAGGTGGGGAAAGAGAAATGGAAGATACGGAAGAAATAGAATCAGAGGGAACATAGCTAGACATTTCGAGGAATGGTGAGGAGATGGTGTTGGTTTATGACGAAGAGTTTGTTTTTGGGAATGCGGTAGGATGGGCTTTTTTATAGGTGAGGAGGGTTGTTTTGGTGTGTTTTAGTTCTCGTTCTGGGATCCAGGTATCTTCTTCGGCTGTGTATCCTTTCCATCGGATCAGATAAAGATGGTTGTTAAGAGGACCCTTGTGATGCAGGATCCGCAGTATTTCAAACTCTTCTTCACCTTCAATAAGATCAGGCGGTGGAGCGGAGAAGTTCGGACCATGTACGGGGTTTTCGCGATAGGGCGATAAGAGGGAGGCGTGGAATACGTTGTGGATGCTCTAGGTTTTAGGAAGGTGCAGCTGATAGGTGATGGGAGATAGGACCTGAGTGATGATAAAAGGTCCTTCTCATTTTGGAGCAAACTTTCTAGAGGTGAGATCTCGTTTGAGGTTCTTGGCCTCAAGCCAGACCTTGTCTCCCTTGGAGAATGGAACGAATCCTCTACCGTTTCTAGTAGACATGACTTGTCAAGCGAGCTCGTGTGTGGCGAGGGCTTCATCTCAAGCGGCAGAAAGGGTTTTGAGTTGGGATTCCATTGCAGGGAGATTGGTTTCGGCGATGACGGTAGGGAGGGGACAGGGTTCGAATCCTATCATGAAGAAGAAGGGGGATTTCCTGGTGACAGAATGGGGGCAATGATTGTGGGCAAACTCCACTTGAGTGATCAGATCAGACCATGTGGTGGGGTTATCTCCGCAAAGGATCCGAAGGTAGGTCTCGACCTCTTGGTTGACACGTTCGGTTTCTCCATTAGTCTGGGGGTGATAAGCGGTGGACAAAGAGAGGTTGTATCCGAGGACTTTTCCAAGTTCTCTAGCAAAGGAAGAGGCAAACTGTGGGCCTCGATCGGATATGATTTAGTCATAAAGTCCGAAGTGTTTGTAGACTTTGTGGAAGAAAAGAGCGGCTATCCCTTCGGTGGTGATGGTTTTCTTGGTGGGACAGAGAATCACCCCCTTTGTAAGCCTGTGGTCGACCATGACCAATAAGGAGTCAAATCCGGAGGAAGGGGGAAGGTCGGTGATAAGATCGCAAGAGATCTGTTGGAAGGGACGGGAGAAGGAGGACTTAATTGGGGTGAGGGGAGGGGCAGTTAGATGGGTATTCACCTTGCATTGCTGGCAAAGGGAACAACCTTCGACATATTTGCGAATGAAGTGGGCAAGGCCGGGCCACCAATATTTGGCGGCGACAAGCTGGCGGGTTTTAAGGTAACCCGGATGGCCGGCAAAGGGGTGATCATGAGAACGAGCGACAATGTCATGGCAAAGAGAACCGGAGTCGGGGATATAGACCCAATTCTGGTAGGTAAGGAGGCCGCCATTGACCTGCCAATCAGAGAGGTGAGAACGGAAGGCGGGGGGAATGGTGTCATCGAGGGCCTGGAGGCCATTGCAGACAAAGACATCGTCACCGGAAGAGGAGGCAATGAGATCGTGTAGGGTAGTATCGATGACTCGGATGAAGAGAGAGGTGGGAAGGAGAGTGACATCTTCATTGTCAGGAGAGACGGAAAGCTTATCTGGTCGGCGAAAAAGGGCATCCGGACCGGCTAGTGCAGATCCAGGGATATGAGTGATCTTAAGATCAAAGTCGGCGAGGTCAAGAAGCCAATGGGCTTGAAGACGGTTCAAATGTTGAGGACTATGAAAGAAGGTAAGGTTCTTGTGATCTGTAAAAACCTGGACGGGAAAAGGGGAACCACGAAGGTATTGATGCCAGGCTTTGAGGGCATGGATGACTGCAAGTAGCTCGCGATCATAGATGTCATAATTGCGCTTCACTAGGATGAAGGATTGAGAGAGATAGGAGCAGGGGTGCCAATCACCGTTGGAATCAGTTTGGAGGAGGATTGCTCTAGTGGCATTGTGAGAGGCATCGGTGGCTATGGTGAATGGGGCAGAGAGGTCGGGAAGACAAAGGACTGGTTTGGAAAGGAAGGATTGCTTGAGGCGGTCAAAAGATGATTGACAAGCAGTAGACCAATCCCATGGTTTGTCCTTTTTTGTGAGGTCAATGAGGGGGCGGGCAATGTCAGAGTAATGATCAATGAAGCGACGGTAGAAATTAGCAAAACCTAGGAAGGAACGGACGGTTTTGACGGTGGTGGGGGTAGGCCAGGAGGCAATTCTGTCTAGTTTGACGGGGTCCATGGCAAGAGTACCGGGTTTGACAATCATCCCAAGGTATTCGACTTCGGCACTGGCAAAGGTACATTTCTTGAGACGAAGATGGAGGTCCAACTCCGTCATCCGCTGGAGGACGCGCTTGGTATGCTCGGAGTGAGTAGCGTCGTCAGGGGAAAAGATCAGGAGATTGTCCATGTAGATTACGAGCCATCCTTCGGCAATCATATTATGGAAAGAGTCGTTCATGAATCGCTGAAATGTGGAGGGGGAGTTGTTCATGCCGAAGAACATGACCGTAGGTTCGAAGAAGCCTTTATGAGTGATGAAGGCACCCTTCCATTGATCTCCGTCTTTGATGCGGACGTTGTTGTAGCCCCATTGAACATCGAATTTGGTGAAGACCTTAGCTTCTTTGAGTTTATCGATAAGGTCTGAGACAAGGAGAAGGGGGTAGGTGTCACGAGTAGTGTGGGAGTTTAGGTATTGGTAGTCCTGACAGGGGCGAAGTTTACCATCTTTTTTCTTTATAAAGAAGAATGAAGAGGCTTGGGGAGACTTGGAGAGTCGAATCTTCCCACTATGAAGGTTTTCTTCCAGGAAGGCTTCTGTGGCCTTCTGTTCATCAGGTGAGAGGGGGTATACCTTTCCTATTTTAGGGACAAAGGTATTGTTGAGGTTTATTGCATGATCATAGGGACGAGAGGGTGGGAGGCGCGAGGAAGCCTCTTCGGAGAAGACAGACGAGAAAGCGGCATATTCTGTAGAAAGGGTGGCTTTGGATTTGGATTTCTCCGTTTCAATGGCTAGGTTGGTGGTGGTGGTAAGACGAGCGACTAGGGGGGACCCTTTAGGAATAAAACAAGAGCCGCATCTCATTACTCGGCAAAGAACCCTATTGACAGTGGCTCGGTCGAGGAATTGGGATTCGGTCTCGAACCTGAGGAAGCGATAAAGTTTCTTGTTGTGAGTGGGGTGGACATCAACATGGCGGGGTGGTTTTGTCATGGGAGGATCTCTAGGGGTTACTTTTGGGAAGTGGGCGTTGTGTCACTCGAGATCAGCAATGTGTAGGTAGTATAAATCCGCGGATTGGTCTATGGATTCAGGGATGGTAAGAGTCTGTCTGTCCTAGTCGCTGGTGGGGTTAGCGTTTCTAAGCCAGGGAAGACCTAGGATGACGTTCTCATTTCCGCAGTCCATGACGTGGAAGGTGACTTTTTGGTTGACCTTTCCGATATCAACAAAGAGGGTGGTGGAAAAGAGGATATCTCCCTTTCAGTTGGTAGACTGATTAACATTGCGGACTCTGATGGGTATGGGGAGATGATCTTGAGGGAGGTTGTGTTTGTTGAGAATCATGGATTCATTTCGTTTCCATACCATGATTCCTAGTAGCGTTACTCTAACATTACTGACTAGTTACTTAGTGTGACTTAGTCGTGACTCATTCATGACTCACTTATTTCTTATCTCTCTTATCTTTACTTACGCTATGCGTATTACTCATCACTTAGATAAGGCTTTAACGCCATTAGACAATAGCAATATCTTACTGTGGATGACTCATATCTTTGTCATCCTTCCATGACCTTCCATAGAGTTCTATCTCTATTTCCCTTATATAGGAGAATACGTACATAGATACAAACATCTCTGTATCGTATATAAACCTGGAGCTATCACTCTGGGATAATAACGAGTCTTCTACTCATTCTTCCATCTCGCTCTCACTCTAAGCTACTTGCTTGAGTCCTTACTCTCGCAACTACCTTCAAACCTTTGTTCATTACCTTTGGTCTATACAGTGAGTATCTCCCACTGTTCTCTTAGTTCCCTTGGAAGGGTACTGCGCACACAATTGAGACTTGCTATCTCAATAGGTTATGAGCCCCGAGCTTTAAACCCTTTTTACACTAAGAGCGTTGAGGCATTTGCCATCTTTCGATATCATGATGTCTACCCCTCGACAAATAGTCCGTTGGGCAACTGGTTTTCTGAGCCAGATCATTGGAACTGTCGTGTCTGTCTATCTTCTCTTAATGAAAGATACCTGGCCTACTGGGACCGGAGACCGAGCCCTCTGGGTATACCCTAGAGGAGAACGACTCATCTTGGATCACATCCTTGATATGAATCGTTTTTATCTCGAGCTTTACGCTGGGATCCCCTTCTCGGACTTGCGCTATGAGTTTACAATAAACTATAGGATAGTCGACGACTTCCTACCTAGAGAAGGACCTGAAGAACCTCTATCAGTTAATCTTCCTCCACCACCTCCTTACGTGGGTCCTCCTCCAGCTCCTAGCTCTTGTCCTCCCTCGGTTTCTCCCATACCAACTCCTGTTCCTCCTACTGCCCCCTACTTGCTTCCTTGTCCACTTTGCAACCATCCTCTTCTAGAAGGGGAATCTTGTAATCGGAACCATCCTCGTCACGTAGACACTACTGTCATTCATCGAGGAACTACTCCTTCTCCACAAAGAACCACTCTTATTTCCTCTCGTCCATTTACCCTCCTCCGTCATCATGGCTTGCGCAACAGGCAACAAGGCCCGTCGTGCAATGGAACCTCCTCATTATTGCAACAGCTTCGTGATGGCTCGGCTTCACAGACCCCTAGAGGCAGGGGACGTCGTGGTGCTCGACGAACCCATCCACCGTCGCATCAGCCAGATGTTCCCAGAACCCCCTCTCCTTTCAGAAGAGACGGTCCCTTCAACTCGGATCATGGGTTCTGCCAAAGTCGTGGTCGAGGAACTCGATCCCTTCATTCAAACAGACCATCCCCTCCTTCCTCCAGTTCCGCTTCATACTTTGAGGCACCTTCCACCCTCTGAGGTGGGCCGACGAGCTATTCCTATTCAGATTAGCCCGATCGAGACTAGAATAGACGGCCAGTACACCATCAACTCGTGGATGTACTCTGGTCTGTATGAAACCATAGGCTCTGCCTATGAGGGTGCTGGGTTTGCTTTCCCTACCTTGGTCAACAATTGGACTGCTCCTTTGTTCGTCCACCATCAGGGTTTCAAGATCCTCAACCGCAATCAGTTCCTCCCTTGTAATGCCAACGACCTTCTTGAGGACTCGCTACATCCTAATCTCGCCTTCCATAATCCCCATCCTCATCATCCTATGACTCAGGCTGATTGGAATTGACAGTTTGATCGTTTCCACCGTCAAGTTTTCTCGCAGCTGCAGACTCCTGCAGCTAGACACATTCGTCGTTTACAATGACAGATCAAGGCCGCTGCCTTAGCTGACAACCATGTCGAGCTTGCAGCCATATATAGAGGCCTTGGCCGAGAAACTGGACGACTCAGATCGGGAAAGTCTTACCAATAAGGCTGAAGATGACGAGATTTTTGTACACGCTTTGGACGTTTTTATTTCATTCAACTCTGTCTCTTTCATTTCCTCTTCCAGGTTTCATAGAGTATTCTTATCTTCAAAACTACTATAATGCGAAATGTACTGCGCTTGAAGCATGTACTATACATCTTGAGTATACCATTTTTCCTTACTGCTCTCATGATAGCCCAAATGTGGTTCTAAAAACAGGTCTTCTATATGACGATACCATCCCAAACCCACATTACTTTGTGGAGACTTTCTTTGGCGATTTGAAACGTCTAGACATTATACCATATTCTGGAGACACCTTTTCCTATCATCGACACACTAAAATTTGGAACCTTGGTACCTATGAACCTACTGTTTCGAAACTAGAACAAACAGTTTACTGGAAAGGAATGGA
>JBBPOS010000742.1:0-11545 GCA_038091575.1 Leccinum subgranulosum
AATCCTGTACAACCCTGTACAAAAAGGACATATCTGTAGCACTGTAGAATCCTGAACAGGCTGTACAAGCCTGGGCAGGCCTGGACAACCCCCCATAGTTTGCTGATGTGTCTAGTAAGTTTGGCTGCAATCAGGGCAATACCCGGACAGCAAGCATTTATGGCAATACATCTCGTTACAACCATCGCAAAATTGTATACATTTCTCACAAAGTAGGTTGTCGCAGTACCTGCACCAACCGCCTTCATCCAGGCATGAACCGCAATACGTCTGGAAACATTGTGAGCATCTCTGCCGCCCCAGGCATTTCTCACAACACAAGTTTGAATAGGAATCGCATGCATGCACCAGCGTCACCTGAACCTCTGGCCCATCCGGCTCCATAAACAAACTCCAGTCTTCTTCCACACAGTCGTCACACAGCACTGTCCGACCGCACTTGCAGCAGAATTGGATGTACTCCGAGCACATGTAATCACAATATGCCCGCTTGCATTGTGGGCACTGCTTGAGACAGTCCATTAGAGGCTCCTTGCAGGTGTCGCAGAACCAGCCACCTTCGCACATGCACGAGATCCCACCCCCAGGAGAGCATGATTGGCAGATTCTTAGACTTTTGACTTCTCCTTTTGTCGACCAGCATTTTGCATTGGAGCATTCTGACACGGCTTGACCCAAATTACAGTAAGAACACACGATAGGCTTGGGCAGGTGCTCTCAAACCCTGCTTCATCAGGGAAGCGGGGATGGAAAGATAATCCTATATAATCACCAAAAGGGTATGTATAATGGTATATAATCCATTATAATGGATTATCGTTCCATCTCTGCTTCCCTGATGTTGATGTCCTATGTGTGTTGAGAATCATGGATTCATTTCGTTTCCATACCATGATTCCTAGTAGCGTTGCTCTAATGTTACTGACTAGTCACTCAGTATGACTCAGTCGTGACTCATTCTATATGACTCACTTATCACTTATCTCTCTTATCTTTACTTACGCTATGCGCATTACTCATCACTTAGATAAGGCTTTAACGCCATTGGACGATAGCAGTATCTTACTGCGGATGACTCATATCTTCGTCATCCTTCCATGAACTTCCATAGAGTTCTATCTCTATTTCCCTTATATAGGAGAATATGTACATAGATACAAATATCTCTGTATCGTATATAAACCTGGAGCTATAGCTCTGGGACAATAACGAGTATTCTACTCATTCTTCCATCTCGCTCTCACTCTAAGCTACTTGCTCGAGTCCTTACTCTCACAACTACCTTCAAACCTTTGTTCGTTACCTTTGGTCTATACAGTGAGTATCTCCCACTGTTCTCTTAGTTCCCTTAAAAAGGTACTGCGCCCACAATCGAGACTTGCTATCTCGATAACGTGTGGTGTGACTTGAAGTCTGGTTGGGAGTCTCTTTGGGTCGGCCCAGGCACCACATCAACTCATGATTACAGAACCAGAGATTGCATTCAGGACATTGACCGAGACTAGGCGGGATGGCCTGTGCGTTCTGTAAGCAAGGCAGACAGGCGGCCACATAGGTATCGCGGGAGCATGACTGGAATGGAATGAGCCGGGATATGGGACAGTCCGAACTCAAGCAAATGACAGCGTGACACGAGTTGCACAGCGTCATTAATGCCTCACATGACGGACATGGCTTCTTGAAGGAAGGGGGATCCACACAGACTTGTGATTCGGCGAAGGAAATATCATTCGATTCGAGACGGGTCAAAAATTTCTGACACAGATTCATTAGGCCACACAAAAGAAATACAAATACAACCTCACCTGCCAAGCGATGCAGTGATCTTTGTGTGTCCATACCCATGATAAGTGCCATACATGCTTCAGGGTCTTCAATGACCCCTGTAGATATAGTTTGATCTCTTGTCGAGCACGCTCGATCTGCCACATTTCTATGAGAAGACTGGGATGGCCATCGCATTGCACCGTCTCTGTTTGCATGTTGACAACCACTTGCTGGATTTGCACCACAGGCACATCCTGGTACAAGACCACTTTGATTGGGAGTTCCACACTGTCTTCTACAGTGTATAGTATCCTTGCCTGGCGATTTTTGGTGAAAATGCCTGAAGGAACGCTGTTCGGGTCGCAGCCAGCTTGCTGATGGGCGAGGGCGAAGGCATGATCAGCGAGTTCGGCCAAGCGTGGAAGTGCACCTGCAGTGTGGGGGGGAGTGACAATATTAGCAATGACCACACGCAATGGCGATTCAGATTCAGATTCAGACATGTGCCTGTCGTTGCAGGTTTGCAGCGCGTTGTTGCCAGAAAGGAGCTCTGGCGGTGCTGACTCAGCATTTTCTGTGTTCAATCGGCGCCTCAACTCTATCCGCGCTCCCCCGCCTAACCAGCCCTTGGCACCTACCCACTCGCCTGCCTGCATCGCCCCCGTCGTCAGGACTCACGTCATAGGGTGTCGGTCACTGACCACGGCACGTTTTCGTTCTGCTGTCGGACAGCGCACGACGATTGGTGAGCGCTTGAGCGTCCTCGCACTGCCATCCACCATGATGATGCTCTGACCGACACACCCGTTTGTCCGCTCGTGAATCATTGACTCTGTATAGCATGCCGTGCCCCACCCATGCTGAGGTGAGCACGCCGCGATGCCGCAAGCCACTGCGCAATAAGAACACGTCTATGCCGGTACGCCGCGCATTGACGCACACCAATCGCAAGCAGAGGTGAACTTTGCATCGCATGACGCACGCCGCGCCTGCCTCGCGATCGCGATCAAATGTGCGTACCTTGGTACAGCCAGCGGTTAAGTTTCAAGATTCGCGTAAGTGCATTTCCTCGGTCCGCCGGTGGTGGTAGAATGGGAATTGGGAGGGAAACGTTTTCCGCTCAAAGTGCCTTCCCGTATGCATCGCAATTCCTGGGTGGATAAGCAGCGGCATTGTGCGTCAGAAATAGTCCAGAAATCACACGAGAAGGTGTTCAAACAGGATCTAATTTTCCTCAGTGGGCCGGAAGGCGAAAAAGTTAATCCAGGTATGTATAACAATCGGCGAGCGGCAGGAAGTCATTCAGAAAAATTGACTGCTTCAAGAGGTGAGGGACGAAGAAGCTTTTGAAGGCAACGTACACGAGCGTTGCGGCAACCTTAATCGACGGGAAGATAAGCCATCCGATTGAAATGGTCAGCTAATCTTCTGTGAAAAATGCAAATGGAATAGTCACGAGGGCGAGGGAGGGTGAGGAAACCTGGCAAGAGCGACTTGGATGCAGTCACGATCGCTCGCGTACGAACGCAAACACTCGCATTTATATGTAAGGGTGGGAGGTTGAAGGTGAGAGAGATGTGAACACAAAGTCTTTGTGCGCGAACGGGCGAGGGGTGAGTAAGGGTCATGCAAGCAAGATGGCGCATACGCGAATGTCGGTGTACAGACTCCAGCAACGTTGGGGCGCGTGGTTGAGGTCGCCGCACAAACGATAAACGATGGTAGAGCAGGACCGCACGAGCGAGATGACGTGGGGTGCACACCGTGACCTTCACGGACAGGTGAGACTGTGATGATGTCGACGCGCACGCTCCAACAACAATGTTGGCGCGCATGCATCAACAAGGGCACACGAATGGCAGGGCGCGACCGTTCATATACAACGCAAACGCGCCATCGGCGTTCGAATTTGTGTGTGTAGGCAAACCGGAGGGGGATGGGGTTTGAGTGAGGGCCGGGAGTGGGTGGATTCACGAAGGCGAGGGCAAGAATTAGGGCTGGGAATGGGTTGGGGTTGAACGTTAACATTGATATTGAACATTGAACATTGAACATTGAGCGCTAGTGAGCTCGAGCCTCGAGGGGTATGCTAACTTCTTTAGAACAAACAAACAACGTAAAGTTTTGAAATGAAATGGAAGCTAAACCGCTTGCAAGTAGTACCAGCAGCCATCATTCCCAGTGGCACAGGGGCTTGGTGGTCCAGTGAGCACTAGCTAGGCCTAATTGTAAGTACTGTACGGAACCCGGGTCTTCAGGTTAATGCCGTTCGAACCGGGACCGGTCCGGATTGTGACGTGGTTGCTGACTTGTTGCCGCTACTTGCAGTACTATCTAAAACACTTTTTGGAATAGTTCAAGTTGGCCCCGGGCCGGGTAAGCTTTTGTGTGAGTCGTGAGCTCGTGAAATTGTCGCTGAAATAGGCTTAGACCAAGGCGGCAGTAGACCTGAGCCAACTCGATCGTAGGTCAGCCACCATGTCGTGAATAGGAGAATGACCCGGGCCATCTTTTGTAGAAAATTCTAGGATCCTCCCGCTGTGATAAAGTTTGCATCTCAGATGTGATCTAACGTTCACGCACATGGTTCGTCAGGCCTTCAGGTACAACGTGAGGCATGCCACCATTTAGAATTCGGGCCCCGCATCCTGAACGAGCAATTATCAAGGTGATGATATCTGGGTTAGTCGTGGCCAACGGTATGAGGCGGAGCAAACTCACTATTATGGGCTCCCTGCCTCCGCGTCTGTCGCAGCGACGAACACGGCTGAACTGCTTGGTCTGGACCACCGCCTTGGATCACCATCAAGCGAGGCATGTGAATAATTAGTCACTGATGCAGACAAGTCATGATGGATGCATGACTGGTCAGGCCTGCAGGACCGAGTTACGAGAAGAGCAAGCCAGATCTTGTCATCTCGTCAGATCTTGCACAGCCATCCACTAGCTCTCGGTGTACATATGCCGTTGCAGGTGTTTTTTTGACGAAATTCCTCCACTCGGGCAATCGTAAGTATACGAAGAAGGAAGATGTAACAAGCAGACCGTCCCAGTAACTCCCAACCCTGCTGAGGAACCCAGGGCCACCGTCGAGGTCGCTGGCTTCTCCCTAACCTCCATTGGAATGTGCTGGAACATGAAACGTCATTATTGTCGGACTCTGGAGGTCAGAAAAAAGATGAATGGAGCTTATGAGCCCCCCCCCTTGTGTACACCAGTTGCCCACACAGCGAGATTCTGGGAAGGCAATGGAACTAGACGCCACTTGCGAAGCAGAACCTCCTAGTTGTCAACTTTGCATGCAAGACATGTGATTCCCTGTACGACTCTACGTGATCTCGAGTTCATACCGGATGGTTTCAGACCGCCAAGTGGATGTGTCGAGGGTGTGATGGCGAATACGATCAGGCTGAAATATAGATAGAGCTGGTCGGGAAATCAGCATTATCGACTCGCAAGGCGTTCTAATAACATGACATGGTTCGAAATGCAAGCAAGTCCGATCCGCCGATGTGTTGGTGATATTGTTTAGGATCGTATCAATTGGTCGTCGTCGGAGCGACTTCCCGTCTTCAAGGGGTCCAGACGGTACGGCCCATGGGTGCCTGGAGGGCTGTGGCACTGGTAATAGTATGCCCAATGTTGAAACGTTGACGATGCGGCTGCCATCCTCCTGCTATACTCCGAGGACAACGACGAAATTTGGGTTAGCTTTGTTTGGTTGTAAACTCGTGTAAACCGCCGGGCCAAACCTAAACCGAAGTCAAACTTAGTGCACAACGCGTGGTTGTGTAAAATAAGGTCTGGATGATGTTGTTCTAGTATTGTTTAGTCCTGATCGCGTTTGGAACCATGATCATGATCAGTGCAGATGTGTGCTAAATTCGTCTAACTCCGTTATATCACTTGCACCATGAGCCATTCGAAGTTGGTGGCTTCAAACGGCGCCGCTCTGTTCCGCTGTATCGGATATCGGCGGTTGATTCGTAGGTGTCTCGTCGAATTTGATCGGCGGGCCTAGTGAGGCGCCGCAATGCTGCCCATGTGTTCATTATCGTTGACGACTTAAGTAAATATGCCCGAGCGGAAATGAATCCGGTTGGTAGGATGCCGCTTTTCAGACGTCGCCCAGTCCGTTAACGCCGCGAAGTCGGAACGCCAGCACAACGGCCAACCCTTTTTAAATCTCCGACACGTTTGCAAACTTAACCAGACAAACTCAATCGACCCAAACCCCTGACTAGGCCTGGTGTCACAATGTTTCCTTGGACTCGGAACAACCAGCCGTGCACCCCGGCGTCATATCGAGATTGATCGGTGGGGCCCAGTGAGGCGCCGCAATGCTGCCCACTTCTGTTATTATTGTGGAGCAATTGCGAGCCTTAAATAAATATCCCCCAGCAGAAATGTTGAACATCACCCCGACTGGTTGCATACCAACGCAAGATGACGCAGTTGTCCCTCTCGTTCTTGCTGCGAATCGCACCGTACATCATTGCGTGTGTGGCTACCAGCTCTTCCTTCCCTTCCAATTCCACCTCTCCGTCTACTTCGTCGAGCACAACTCCTAGTTCTACTTCGTATTCCACTCCCATCACCCTTCCAATTTCATCCTATCCCTTCTCTCCATATCCTACACCTTCTTTTCTCCCGGAGCCACCCATATTCCCCGAGACGGATCCATTATACCCTCCACCTGTCAGCCCCGATCCAGTTGTCGTACCCGATTTTGCGCCAGCGTGGTCCGTCGCATATTCAAAGGCTCAGGCGTTGGTACGTGCACATTCCTCGACATCTCTACGTGGACCGGTTCTAACTTATTTACGGTCTTTTTTCCCCCTCGTTGTAGATCTCCAACTTAACGATCGAGCAAAAGGTTAATATCACCACCGGTGTCGGCTATCAAAATGGTTTCTGCATAGGTAATACTCCCGCGGTTTCCGGCTTTCCCGGTCTCTGTCTTCAGGTTCGTCGATTCGTGACATGTATCATCCAACTTCGGGCTTTTCGACTAAGGCGCAATAGGATTCACCCACCGGAATCCGCTTGGCGCAATTAGTAAGTTCGTTCCCGCCCGGCATAACTGCTGCGTCATCGTAAGCATCTCAAGCGATGTATACAACTTACCGAACCTGACGTTTGATCATGTAGATGGAACCGTGCTTTGATCCGGGCGCGCGGACTCGCGATAGGCCAGGAATTCAAGGCCAAGGGTGTCAATATTGCCCTCGGTCCGACTATGAACATGGGACGCGTTGCCCAGGGCGGACGTAATTGGGAAGCTTTCGGTGGTGACCCTTTCCTCACTGGAGAAGCTGCATACGAAACCATTCTCGGTGTGCAAGCCAGTGGTGTCCAGGCCACCGCCAAGCATTACATCAACAAGTTGAGTGGTTCCGAATGTGGTGTAACCATGGAATTGTTTACGCTCCGTTTCTTCCAGCGAACAGGAATATATGCGCACTCAAGAGTCGTCCAACGTCGATGACAGGACTCAGCATGAAATATATGCGCATCCATTCTTACGCTCTGTGATGGCTGGCGTTTCGTCGGTCATGTGTAGCTATAGTCAGTGACATTCGCCTCAATGTATGCCATTCCCTAACTTCGCACCAAGACCTCGTCAACTACACTCATGCCTGTAACAACAACAAGACTTTGAATGACATTCTCAAGAGGGAGTTTGGATTCCAGGGCTGTGAGCATATTTTTACACCAAGTTTCGAGTCGTGCGCTGAGACGATCTTCACAGTCGTCCAATCAGATTGGTTTGCAACTACGGAGACTCTATCAGCTGTTGCGGGCCTTGACGTCAGCGCAATTCAGCTATCAATCCTAGTTTGTCTGCTAATGTCCATTTTATTAGATGACCATGCCGGGTGCCGTCATCGGCGACACAGGCGGCTACTATGGTGGAAACTACTTTGGTGAAAACTTGGCGGCGTTCGTACAAAACAACACCATCTCGATGGCCCGTCTCGACGACATGGCCACGCGCATCGTCGCCGCGTGGTACTACATGCACCAGGACGAAGGCTATCCCGAGTTAACTATCAACTCTTGGAACTTTTATGACCCTATCAACACGAAAGTCAACGTGGAGAGCGACCACGCGAGTGTCATCAAGGAGGTCGCGACGGCTGGCATAGTTTTGCTCAAAAACGAGGGCGCGCTGCCTTTGCACAGACCCCAGAGTATGGTTTTGGTCGGCAGTGACGCTGCGCCACCCGTGTTAGGCCCGAACGAGTACCCTGATCAAGGTGGTGATCCGACTGGTATCCTTGCCATGGGCTGGGGATCTGGGTGTGTATATTTCTCAGAATCAGTTCTTTTGCGTTTATTGATTGGATGTAAAGATCCGTCAGCTTCTCGTATCTGGTATCTGTGAGTCCCAGCCTACTGAAGGGCGCATTTGGTCTGTCGCTAATCCAGGTTCTTCAATCATAGCCATACGAAGCCTTACAATATCGCGCCAGAGCCGATCAGACCATATTTTCATGGAATTTCGGTAACTGGAACCTCACGAGCGCAGCGGCTGCTGTCGTCGATCAAGAGGTTGCAATCGTCTTCGTCAACTCGGACTCTGGGGAGGTGCGAATATCGGATTGGGTCTGGCTTGCCGCTGACTGCAACTTTGAATGCAGAGCTACATTACGGTTGATGGGAACGAGGGCGACAGGAAGAATCTGACTGCATGGCACGAGGGAGACCAGCTCATCCTCGCCGTCGCCTCCCAAAACAATAATACGATCGTGGTCACGAACAGTGTCGGACCGCTCATCATCGAGCCTTGGGTCGAGCATCCCAACGTCACTGCCGTACGTGTTTTTTCTTTGCCTTGATGTTATGTCTTGGTTGCGTAAAACTTCTTTGCTTGATAGATCGTTTGGGCTAATCTCGGTGGAAACGAAGCTGGCAGTGCAATCGCGGACGTGTTGTACGGCGACTTGAACCCATCTGGACGGCTACCCTACACGATCGCCAAGAATGCGAGCGATTACTCGGCGCAGCTCACCCTTGGCGGCGAGGGAAGTGACATCCTGACAATCAATTATAGCGAAGGGTGCGTTTTTGGCCAGCGTTTGCTTTTGTTGCATGCCATGCTGATCAAGTTGTTCAGTCTTTATATTGATTATCGTTGGTTCGATGCGGTGAGCGAAACGGGACGACAAAGTTGTTGATGTTCCTCACATGATTTCTAGCAAAACATCACCCCTCGCTACGAGTTTGGTTTCGGTCTGAGTTACACAACCTTCGAGTACTCTGATATTGCGATCACGCCCATTGCTTCCACGGACGTCCCAGAGACGGGCTTGATCTACAATTGGGCTGCGGGGGGTGCTACACCTATCGCTGAAGGTTCGAGCAGGGCCTTGTGGTAATTTCCTTTACTCTTGCGGAATATAACTTGTCTGATCGTTCGGCTAGGCTTCACATGCCTGCATTCCAGGTGACGTTCAATGTAAAGAACACGGGGTCGTGTTATGGCGGTGATGTAAGCTTTGGCCGTCTCCCGCTTCTCCGTTCTGCTCCGTGTTAAACGAGCCCCCGTTTTTGCTCCAGATTCCCCAACTCTACGTGCACCACCCCGCCTCGGCTAGTGAACCTCCCTCAGTCCTGAAAGGGTTTACAAACATCGAGTTACAACCTGGTCAAACGGGCCAAGCCTCGATAACGCTCTCGCGATACGACCTCTCGATTTGGGACGTGGTGCGGCAGGGGTGGGCCAAGCCGAACGGTACCATCACATTTTCGATTGGGGCAAGCAGTAGAGATTTCAGATTGAACGGGACTATTCCTGTTTGAACGCTTTACTGGGCTTTGCATGTGAGGCGCTATGTCGCTGATGTACGCGATCTGACGAGACAAGACGATGATCCAGACATAGATTGTATATTTATTGACCTGTTGTACGATACCCTCGATCCCTCGTGCGTATATCGGGACTGAAAAGGGGAACAATACACGTCCTTGGCCTCTACTACTGAGGTTTGGGTCTTGCGAAGTCTTCGAGAGAAAGGGTTCCATCTGCTTTATTATGAACGGCTATCAGATAGCGGAAGTCTACGTTGTTATCGAGGTCTTCTGGACGTACGATCCGGCCACCGGAATCTTGACGCACCTTGTGAATTTCTCGCACGTCGGGAAAGGACAGGACAACGGGATCGACAGCACAATTGGATGCAGGAAATCTGCTTTGAAAACGTCAAACGTGATAAGTCTTTAAGGATTTTAGGGGGGGCCGAGGGGGGCTCCCGTTACATTGGGGGACGAGAAGGAAGAGAAAGAAGAGTCTAGAGGAGGGGGGCGAGCGTCAAAAGCCTGACTTCCAAGTCAAAAGCTGAGTCTCGGTTTTTATGATCAGCAGGTACCAATCACAGGTGATACTGTGCATTGGTGTAGTAGCGAGAGGCATCAGCATTTTGACACCTTACTTATTTTACACTTACGACTTATTGTCTACTTATGTCTACTTATCGGACCCTTTACCATTTGCCGAGCAACAAGTAACGTTTCAAGTTACGTTCAAGTGTAAGCGGTGTTCCTGAGACGCGTTACCATTCAAGTAACTGTCAAGTCAAGCAACATAATAGGATGATATGGTAGTCAATAGAGCTAATACACAAGTAGTACATAGCAGGGGAGCGCGTCGTCCACCATGCGTCGTTGTGTCGTCGCGTCGCGGGGTGGGCATGCACTCAGGCTGTCGTTGCGTCCTCCGAGTCGCGATGTGAGGTGGGCGCTGCGGCGGGAAAGAGGGGTGAGCCTTGAGCGAGTGAGTGAGAAAAGTGGGAACGAACCTTTGTTGTCACCATCCATCTTCGTCCTCGTTGCGCCGCGGCCGTCTCCCATCTCCCTCGTCCTCACGTCACCGTGGCATGGTGGCCACCACAATGCCGCGTCGGCGCGGCGTCATTGTGTCGTCGCGATGTGAGGTGGCGCTGCGGGAAAGAAAGGTGAGGCTTGAGCGAGTGAGAAACTGAGTGGGAACGAACCTTCATTGTCACCGTCCGTCTTCCTCGTCTTTGTTGCGCTGCCGCCATCTCCCATCTCCCTCGTCCTCACGTTGCCCCCACTGGCACGCATTCAAGCAATGCGTCGTCTCGACGACAATGACGAGTTGTGCGTGTGTCGCTGTCGAAAACTTTGTGGGTGAGTGAGTCGTTGTCGTCGACGTTGTACACAATGGGGAGCAGGAGGAAGTGGGTGGCCTGAGGAACTGCCGCGGTCAAGACTCGTGGATGAAGAGAAAGCGGAAACTCACGAGACATTTAACCTGCGATCTCGAAAGCGTGGTGATCTGCAAATTTATTGACATAGAATAGTCGGAAACTATCATATGATTGATGTGGATGAAGTTGAGTTGGAACAAAGTGTTTACCATAGACCGGGATGAGGTGGGCGGCACGGTAAATTGTATCAATGTGGATGATACTGCAAGTGCGCTGCTGCTGTTGATTGACCTGTGGGCGCACCAACCACATCCCTGTATCTTTGTCTGGCTGGTCACCGTCACGGTCAAACCAGTTCACAACAGCGCATGGATAGTAGGTACCCTGGAAGTGGAATGAAAACCAGGCAAGGACTCGTGCGACCTCCAGACCGTTCATCGGATCCGTTTCCAGGTTTGCATTCACGAAAACACAGTCATGCCGCAGTCCTTCATTTCTCCAATTTTGAGTGGACCGAATGATCTCGCGATGCATGCCGTGGATGCCGCTGACGTCGCTGGGTGCATAGAACAATGCACTTGCCGAACTGAACACCTTGATCTGGC
>JBBPOS010000743.1:0-11527 GCA_038091575.1 Leccinum subgranulosum
CTGAAAAGAAGGCTTGCAGAGCATGAAAATCCTCCTAGAGGAATTCATGAGTTGTGGGAAAGAGTTCAGATGGAATGGGAGAAGATACCAGTTGAGGAGTGTCAAAAGTTGATTGAGAGCATGCCTAAAAGGGTTCAGGCAGTGCTTAGAGCAAAAGGAGGCTATACCAAGTACTAATAATATCCAAATACCCCTGTAAATTCAAAAGCTCAAAAATCCTTTCTATGACATAGCTGTCTTAAAATGATCATGTCTCTACAGTGTGTGACCGAAATCACATGACCCAGGGGGCAATTTTGTAGCCAAGAGTATGTTCTAGCTATATCCCCACCAAAGCTAAGCGACATTCCCACAGTGATTGGCAGTGCGCTGCGCGCACTACCATTGGGGTTAGTATGGAAAGGGTTTTTGAGGTCACTGTATTTGATTCGCAGCTTTTGGATAGTTGTTTACGCACCTGCTCTTTCAGGGAATCATTCAAGTGGCATTCCACCCTTCTACACAAGCTGGATCAACTGGCAATAAGTGGAGATGAGACAGACCATGATAATCCTGGACCTCCGAAAACATTTATTATCATTCACCCCACATGACAAAATAGGGAATTGACTGACTTTCTTCACAAACTAGCCACTATATATCATGCAAATGGTGCAAATCTACACAGCATAAGGGCTATTAGAGGCAATTCTCCATGTGTTCACATGTATCACTCCTTATTCATTCAGACAGAAGAAGGCCACACCCCTAAAGGGCTGCCCAGACACTGTTACGATGGAAACTGGCTCAAATCTCTTCCCCTGTGGAAGCTGGCTGGTTTGGGAATACAGATTACAGATGAGATATATAACTTTCATATCAATGATGTAAAACTGGAGTCTTGACACCAATGATATATGTTCTAGGTTCTAGAATGATTATGTTCTATCTAGTACTACAACTGCATACTTGCCACATTCCCTTGAGCTACCAACGTCCTTGTAATTATAATGATATGCATTTAATTTCTTACTATCCAAGCTCGGCTGTGAAAAGTTGCCAAACACAGGGTCACACCTGGAATCTGAGGGGCAGCAGTCATGACGGTGGATGCATACTATGGTTATAGCAAGACAAAGTGAGGCCATACATGCAAGGAAGCATGGGAGCATGAAGTACTCTCCACTACTAGGAGTGTCCACTGTGCTTGTCAGTCAGTCCTACTTTTGGATCATGTATGTTACTGGAGGAGCATCCCAGAATGCTACACGTGGAGCGGCTGTGAGTGATCTACATGATTGTGAACTTGAATAATCTGATGACATGACCACACTAGTACATCTTCCCTCCTGGCTCGATCGTGTATACAGGAGCTGTCAGTAACAACGACCTTCAATGTCAACCAATTGAGGGTGGCAAACAAGTAGGAAGAGCTGGATGAGAAATCATCAGTCATCAAGTGCTACTTCTGAAAGGGTGTCTCAGTCTCAACTCACTATCATAAATCTCATCAAACTAGGTTGTAGAGAGTCAAAAGGCTGCATGCAAATAAATATACATCTTGGTCTGCTAGTCCAAGACATACTGCTGAAGGACATGCTAAATGGGCATGATTAGCATATTCATCGCTCCGGGATGTCTCTTGCATAGGAAATTCCCAATGAACACCCACCTTCACCCAAGGCCTCTACACGTTTGCATGCTGCCCACCTCTTGCTGGGCCCCGCTCACCTCACCACAACTTGACCTCATCTCAGGCTGCCTGCCTGCACATTGCCCACCTGACCTCATTTCCATCCACGTGTGCCCTACCCTTGTTAGCCCTTGCACACCCCATATTACCTCTCCTTTGACGTGTATTGATGCTGACATGCCCTTATGCCTTCTTTATTAGTTTTTGTATTCCCACCTTGCCCCTACTATACATGTACAACCTCATTTTCAGCACAGTGTAGACACTCCAACTAGGAATCTCAGTGATGGTAAGCTGGCTTTTAGAGGGGTGTGGTTGGGAAAGGTGCAGAAATAACTCGAGATATGGACGGGGTAGGTATTTGACCATTGTTTTTGATTTGTTAGTGTCTTGATGCACACAGAATCAACCGCTCCAAGAAATTTATTGACCTTCAAGGGTTCCCTTTCAAGTCCAAGGGATGGGCAGTGTTGTCCATGGCTATTCTGTTATCTATGCAGTCTAAGTTCTCATCATCAGGGCATGTACACTAGGCTGTCTCAGAGCTTTAGGTTCCTGCTCTTGTGTTATCACAGTAAGTATGTCTGATTGCTCCCACCTCTATATTGTTGTTGATTTCCTATGCTCAGTGACAACAGAGAGGAGGATGAGCTCTGAGTCATCAGGAAAAACCTCTCATGCATAATTCACTAAAGTAGTTCAAAAATACATTATATTATTAGATAATCTACACTTATATCTATATTGTAATCAATGACCTCCAATAAGTGGTAATTTCTAGCCCCCCTGAAAATACCTACAATTTCCATGTTTTTTTGTGTTAATTCCATGTTTTTCCATGTAATATTATACTAAGTTGCCATATAATTGACTGAATATTGTAGGCTTTTCACAATTATCTATTGAATAATTGCTTAGATTTCCACACATTTGATGTTGCTTTGTTGGGTGGTGGTCACTCAGGCTATGAAGAGAGGGTAGAAGGGAGAGAGACAATGATGACACATTGACAGTATCATTGCTTTGTTGCTTTGTCATGCATTACTGTGAACAGAATTAAAAAAAGAAAAAATGGTAAATTGAATACTTACTTACCTTCGTCATTGTCGTCATCTTGACATCATGGAGTTGTTGCATCATTGTTGCATAGAGGAATAGATAAGAGTAAGTAAGTACTAGAGTGCGAAGTTGAGGAAATGATGTAAATAAACATACCATGCATAGATCACATGTGTGATCATTTCAATTTTTTTCTAAGTGTCCAACAATGACGCAACACCCTCATCAACAAACTTACCCCTTTCTGGGCAGACTTGACCAGTCTAGGACAGGTGGGACAGAACTCTAGCTCCCCCAGCTCCCCTAGCAAGATACCTAACTAGTTAGAGCTGTCTAGAGCTGTCTACCTGGTGGCTGCTGACTTTGAAATTTTACAATTTGTAAGCAACACAACAATGGCAACTTATGTCAGCAACACAATACAAATTCTGCTAAGTCTTTCTGCTACATTGCTTGACACATTTGGTTATACATATTGCTACAGATGATCAGGCACACTAACTGGACACTAACTATACACTAACAAAGCAGGAATCCTAACCAGACACTAACAAAGCATTTTTGAGGTGCCCTAACCAGAACTAACAAGGCAGGAATCCTAACCAAGTCCTAACCAAGCACTAACCAGACACTAACCAAGAATGTAGTTCACAAATTTGTACTGCAGGAATTATGGGCTTAGAGTTGGCTGTATCGGAGGTAGTGTGGACAAAGACCTTTCATATGAATCATGGATCATGTGATTCGGTGCGGAAACAACCGAGTTATAGCCATTATAGTGTCAAATGTCATTTTTAAAGAAATTGTGATTAAGCATATATGCTTATTGCATCCAAAGGCGTCTAATCTGTGGTTTGGAACCACTGAATAATATCTAGGGGGGATGAATAGCCTCCATATCAGCATTAGATCGCCAGGATCAAACATCACACCACTGAGATATAGCCATTTTTGAGATTTATGGTAACAATCATGGAAATCTTTTTCTAGTCTAGGGTAAGCACAGAAAAGTTGTTATTCAAGGCTAGGAGATTCAACAATGTTAGTCTTGGTTAGGAATATTGGCACCAGGATTAAATGTAACTGAGCAATTAGCAGTGGGAAAAATCACAAAAAATCAGTGATTATGGAAGTCAATCATCGGAATATTTTGTTAGTGGCAAATATTATCAGGCTGAGTTAGAAGACAAAACATTATTTAGTCTGAATTAGAAGGCAACACAATGTCAGGGAAGGTTAGGGATATTGGCAAAGACATTGGTTAAATCTGGTTAGCAGGCAACATAATGTTAGGAGGGGTTAGGGATATTGGCAAAGATATTTGCTAGATCTGGTTAGGAGGCAACACAATGTTAGGAGGGGTTAGTGTGCCTCAAAATGTTTGGTTAGTGTCTGGTTAGTGTGCCTTGTCATGAAAAAGTGAAGTCAAAATACTATATGGACAGCCTGTCACGGTCTGTCACAATCTAAAGAAAGCTGTCAGACCATGGGAATCTGTCATATCCTGGGAGTGGTCTGTCATACATCTGGGACAAATCTGTCATGTATCTGTCAGACTCTAGGGACTCTGGGGAGTCTAGAGGTCCATAGGACCACTGGAGCTGCAAAGGTAGAGAAAGGTCAGTTTGCTGATGCTTCCACTCCCCCTCCTGCACACACATCAATGACATGATGATGAACCTGTTTGCGTCCGTGTCCATTCAACCCACTCCCAATGCCACTTCCCCTCTCCTTCTCCTGCAGGACCTGCACATGCCAACAACCTGGTGACAGACAGACCCCGCATCCCTTTCTCTTTCTCTTTCTCTTTTTTCCTGCTCCTTCTCCCTCTCCCTCTCCCCTGCCTACATACACTTCAACAATGTGATGTGGCACCACGATACAATGACTGCTATGATGGTACACCATGACAGTTTACCACGATGTGACAGTGACCAACTCATCCATGTCCACTTCTCCTCCCTCTCCCTCCCTCTCCCTCTCCCTCTCCTCCCACACATGTCAACAATGACATAACGTGGCATGAAACGGCACACCATGATAGAACAATGACCCTGGGCCGTCTGCGTCCCCTCCCTCTCTTTCTTCTGCATGCACACCAACAACACAATGTGAATGACAGGATAACAATCCATCCGTGTCCCCTCCCTCCATGTCAACAATGCGGCAATACCGACAATGCAATGTAGCACCTGACGTAACAACTGCCATGACAGCATATCACGATGCGATGAGAATGGGACGACAACATAGCACCGTGATATAATGACAACCATGATGGGAATGAGAACGGGATGCCAGGATGAGACACTGACAGGAATGGGACAAGATGACAATGACACAACAGACATGACTCAGATGTGATGCCAGGAAGATGGCGGTACTGTGACCACAACAATCCAGTGAGGATGGAGAGGACGGGAAGACAGCATGGTGGTACTGTGAACTTGTAGTAGTAATGTATATTTTGTATACTATGTACTGTATGAATGTGAACTATTGTAAATAATTCAAATGTGCAGATAGACTGGAAAAATAACTGTACATGCTGTAATACGCTATATGCTGTGACGTGCTGCACAGATGGGGACCTTTTTGTAGCACTGACTACTGTGACTCCTTGCACAGGGGTAGACAGCTCTTTTTGGATTTGCTGATGCCAGCCTGAAAATATGCCATTACATCTAATTATTAGCAATTGTAGAAACCGTAGACTTCCAAGAGAGAGAAATACTGGTACTCACCAGGTGTCAGTATGTTGATGTTATCGAATGTAGTGGTAAGAGAACAAGATGTTATTATAACTTTGACGCTGGGCCTGAATCTTATATGCGACAAAAAGAGATTATGTAATCTACTATATACTAAGTCGCTATTGTATAATTATAGAGTATTCAGAGGTACTTAATAGTGCTTGTTCAACACTTCCCCATACTTTGCTGCCATCTTTTGGGCACAAGTAGTATATGATAATGAGTATTTATGTTTGTGCTTGGTCATAGAAGACTAATCCAACATCTTTCCGAAATTAATTGAGTTCAATGTGACCAAAGTTCTTTGTAAGCATGTCTGCTGGATTGACTGCGCTTTCAACAAAGAATAGTTCAATCTTCTTTTCATGTATGAAGTTCCTGATGGCATGCCATCTGATGTCAACATGTTTGCTACGTTTTTCGGTAACAGGATTTGAAGTCATGAAAATGGATCCTTAGTTATCTCCACAAATGGGAATAGGTTTTAACTTGTATCCTAATTTGGATAGGAGTGATCATATCCAAATCACTTGTTTGCTGCAATCTGACAGGGCAACATATTCGGCTTCAGTGGAGGAGTGTGCAACTCTCTCTTGATGGCAAGATTGCCAACTGAAGATGCTATTTGCTAGTTTTAAAAACCAGCCTGTCTGGGATTGGTGAGTGATGGAATCTGATGCCCAGTCTGAATCGGTGAATGCTATGAGACCAGCTTGTAAATCACCATCGAAAACAAGGGAGTAATGCCTAGTCCTGAGTAGATATCTGCATATACTACACTACACTATCAATATATGGAACAGCACTTACCCACAATAGCATAAAGTCTACAAAGGAAAGCAAAAAATAGTTGGTAAGTGGTGACAAAAAAGTAACATAACACTTACTACCAATCATAATGCCAAGTCTATAAAGAAAACTTAAGCTAAGTTAGTAACTGAATATGGGAAAGCAGTGATGCACATACCAAATAACAACAAATAGTAATATACAAGAGTAGATGAGGAAGGGTAATGGAATGGATGTGTTGTTGTGTTGTTATAGTGTGGTGATGAAGAGGGATGGTGGTGGATAAGGGAAGAAAGAGTATAGGAATTAAAATTGAAGAGTGCTGGGTTTATATACCTGGTGGCTGTTGACTTTGAAATTTTACAATTTGTAAACAACACAATACAAATATGGCAACTTATGTCAGCAACACAACACAAATTCTGCTAAGTCTTTCTGCCACATTGCTTGATACATTTGGCTACACATCTTGCTATACATGACCATGCACACTAACCAGATACTAACTATACATGACCAAGCACACACTCTAGACATAACAAAGCAGGAATCCTAACCAGATACTAACCAATCATGACCAGACATACTAACCAGACATAACAAAGCAGGAATCCTAACTCCAACTAACCAAGAATGATAAATCCTAACTAGACACTAATCAAAAAGGACCAGGCACACTAACCAGGCATAACCAGATAGGAATCCTAACCAGACACTAACTAAGCATGACAAGGCACACTAAGACATAGCCAGGCATGACATAACCAGGCATGACTCCTAACCAGACACTAACCAAGCTTTTTGACATGCCCTTACCAGAACTAACAAGACAGCCATCTTAACCAAGTCCTGACCAAGCACTGACCAGACACTGACCAAGAATGTGCTTCACAAATTTGTGCTGTGGGAATTATGCGCTTAGAGTTGGCTGTATTAGAGGTAGTGTGGACAAATACCTTTCATATGAATTATGGATCATGTGACTTGGTGCAGAAATGGCCGAGCTATAACCATTTTAGTGTCAAATGTCATTTTTGAAGAAATTATAATTGATCAGTTTTGCTTATCACATTCAAAGGCATCTGATCTGCAGTTTGACACCACTGAATTATATGTAGACGGGATGGATAGCCCCCATTTCAGTATTAGATCGCGATGATCAAACATGACACCACTGAGATATAGCCATTTTTGAGATTTATGGTGATAAAATATAGATTAGCTTTTGTGTAACTAGAAAGCAGTGGGAAAAATCAGCCACAATCAGGGATAGTGGAATCCAATCATGGCAATCTTTTCCTAGTCTGGGGTAAGTGCAGAAAAGTTGTTATTCAAGGCTAGGAGGTTCAACAATGTGGGTCTTGATTAGAAATATTGGCAAAGCCAGGATTAAATATAACTGAGCAATTAGCAGTGGGAAAAATCACAAAAAATCAATGATTATGGAAGTCAATCATGGAAATATTTTATTAGTCTGGGTTAGGAGGCAAATATTGGTTAGGACTGGTTAGGAGGCAACACAATGTTAAGGAAGATCAGGGATATTGACAAAGACATTGATTAGATCTGGTTAGGAGGCAACACAATATTAGAGGGGGGTAGAGATATTGGCAAAGACATTTGTTAGTGTCTAGTTAGGATTCTTACTTTGTTGGATTTGGTTAGTGTCTGGTTAGTGAGTCTTGTCATGACAAAATGTAGTAATACTATATGGACAGCCTGTCACAGTCTGTCACAGTCTGGAGAAAGCTGTCAGACCATGGGAATCTGTCATGTCCTGAGAGTGGTCTGTCATACATTTGGGACAAATCTGTCCTGTATCTGTCAGACTCTAGGAACTCTGGGAAGTCTAGAGGTCCCTAGGACTACTGGAGCTGCGAAGGTAGGGAAAGGTCGGTTTGCTGATGACTTAGTGCAAGTTAGGATTCCTGCTTTGTTAGTTTGGTTAGTGTGCCTGGTCATTAATAACTTGTGTTGTATTATGTTTGGTTTGTTGTATTGTATTTGGTTAATTGTGTTGTATTTGGTTAGTTGTATTGTATCTGGTTTGTTGTGTTGTATTTGGTTTAGTTATGCTTTGTTTGCTATGTTTTGTAAGTATATATTAAAAATATTAGTGAGGCTGAACAAGCCTGTATAGCCCTGTAAGCCTGTAAGCTCTATAAAGCCCTGTAGAATGATGTAAAATCCTGAAGCAACTATACCAGAAAACCCAGTTTGCTGATGTAGCAAATTGCAGCATAAGTGTTAGCGAGTGCCAAGCAGAGAACCAGAGTGAGCAGAGAACTGAAGCGAGTGAAGAACTGAAGTGAGAAGTTGATCTTGGCAGTGTTGCAATGAGGGACTCGGAACAAGGGGGACACGCAGGAAATTCAAGGTGTCGATTAGTGCTTGATGGGCTGGTTCCGTGAGAAACAGAAGGGGAGGATGCCGTGGTCATCGCCAATTGTCCCAGGGCAGGGAACTGAAGACTTGGTTCACTGACAGGGAGATCGCTCATGATGAACTTAGAAGACTCACAGTCAGCAGCTGTAATGACTCGTCTATGAAAGTCGATTCCACAGTCGGTAGAGACATGGAGAGCTCACTAGAGCTCACAATTGAAGGTGGGCACCCTTCCGGTACCTCACAATCTATCTCGAGTTCCCGACTACCACTCGACATGGTGCCAGGACTGATCTCCAAAGGTAGAAGGGACACGGACTGCGGAGTAAGGTCTGGGTGTAGAAACCGTAGACTACCGAGGTAGAGGACTACCGGTACTCACCAGGTGTCAGCGTTGAGATGTTATCGAACGTCGTGGTAAGAGAACAAGATGTTATTCGAACTCAGATGCTGGGTCTGAATATTATATACGACAAGCAAAGGATTATGTAATCTACTATATACTAAGTCGCTATTATATAATGATGAGCGTTCCGAGCTACCAAATAGTGCTCGTTCAACACCGCTCTCTTGTCCACCGCTCCTACATCGCTGCCACCTGCCAGTACCAGGGGTACTACACCCGTCGCATCCACAAAGATTCAAGAGGCTGCAGCATTGGACGAAATTTTTGCTGACGATGTCGATGAAATGGACGAGCTAGCGGCTACGCTCAGTCGAGACAAGGGGAAAAAAAAGCACAAACCCAAAGTGCTCTCTGACAACGACATAGAGGTAAGTCTCCAGTTATCTTACTTCATTAAGCTCAAGCTCTAGTATTGCAGATCATCATCGACAGCTCTGACTATACAAGTGGTGACCCTCATGACCCAGGATATGGGTCTCAGAGGCCACTTACTGTTTGGGCTTGTCGTCAACACCCCAAACACAAAGAGCCTGCCACTGACCAGGACGCCCCCACCGATAACGAGCTTGAGATGGATTCCCCGAAGATGGACGCGGTTATGGCTGATATTGGCGACAACTCTGCTCCCTCAACCGGTGATTCGAAGGGCAGGGAATATCGTACAACGACTTCGGTACGTTACGAATCTACAATCTTATATTATTCTACGTGGAAAATTTCTCACTCGTATTCGGAAGACATCCGTAGGAGTCGTCACTAATGCGGTCGCGGCTCGGAGCGCTCAGCCTCCGCTAAAGAAGGTTAAACTCGAGGTCGGTGATCTCACGACTGTCGCTTCTTCCTCCCCCATCAATTCTCACACCCAGAACAACTCGGAGGGGATTCGTGATGGCGCTGACAGCGGCTACATCAAAGAAGCAATCAAACCCCGTAATAAGTATTCTATGAAGGACCTTCCTGTCCCTGGTGATAACAGATGGTCGTGTGGAGTTATCGCGACGATAACACTGTGGTGCAGCTCGCAGCCCAATATATGGACCATACCCGAGGAGAAGATGGTGCCAGCGCTTCAAACGATCTTCAATCATATCTACCCCGATGTCAAGTATCGTGTTGTGCCATCGGGCTCCGTCTTTGCGATCGTAAGTGTCTTTGTTCAGAACGATCTCATACAAGGCTAACAATTCCAGGCCCTTCAACGTATCTCTGAGTGGCGAAGCAATTTCGGCTCCACAGCGCTCGCGATCATGATCGATTTTTTTTCCAAGTTAGACGAAGACATTGATGTCCAAACATTAGCAGGTGAATTCCTCGACGATTTCAAGTTCTTGCAGGAGGACCCGGACAACCCATCTCCCAACCGGTGCTTTCGATCAATGTTCATTCTGCAACTACTCGCTTCGACCCACCTAAACGCCATTAGCGGATTTGTGGACATTCTGGGATAGGATACAGCAGCCATTTCGGAGGGAAGGGATCAAGCGGGGGTGATTGCACTTGCTGCTGCCGCAGTGCGTCTTTCTCTGTGTCTTGTTTTGTTAATTTCATGCCCGTTAGGGATGAGCAAGGGTACAGGTAACCTGCACGGGTTACAGGTAGGGGTATATACCGGGTACGGGTACGGGTCAGGATGCTATGTACCCTCACTTGACCCGTACCCGTGTGGACTTGCAGCTATCTTGCTCCATGCACGTGGCCTAGCCTTTTCACAAAAACCCGATTACAACTTTCTTCGTACCACTCTGGAGACTGCACTGTCAATGGGAGCCACAGAACGGTCGCAATTATGCTCCCTCACTCCTAGGGATAAGCAAGGGTACAGGTAACCCGCACGGGTTACAGGTAGGGGTATATACCGGGTACGGGTACGGGTCAGGATGCTATGTACCCTCACTTGACCCGTACCCGTGTACGGGTTTTTCATTTAATTATGTATAACTACCATGACTAATAATAATTACCATAAAAGCAAAAAGAAAAAAAAATATAGCCAAGTCTCTCACTCTACTACACTGTACTACTACCATATCCATTCTGTCAGGCTACCATGGCCCCGCAGCCAACCCAAAGGCGTACAATCAAGATGACAGACAAGGCCAAGGCAGCACTTCGCACAGTTGCACCAAACAAACGGAAGAATTCCGCTGCCAGCATCTGTGCTACCAAGTCTAAGCATGCCCACATTGGTGGCTCCGAGTCAGATATTACTGGCAATGGGATGCCGGTAGAATTGGACACGAGTTCAGGTGACTCTGACAAAGAGCCTTGTGCACCTCGCACACTGCCTTGTTCGCCTCGTGTTGACCGCCGGTGTCGCCCGGGCCATGTCACTAGTACCGAGACCGATGGCATGGATGAAACAAGTGACCATTTACCCCGCCGATGAGTCTGAACCTGCTGAAATGGAATTGGGTGGGTCATTTTGGCACATGTTAACCATCCTAAAAGACTTATGAGTCACAC
>JBBPOS010000744.1:0-11514 GCA_038091575.1 Leccinum subgranulosum
CCATGAACACTTCATTCGTGAAGCTATAGAGTTTGGCGACGTGGAACTCTTCTATGTTCCAACGAATGTGCAATTCGCAGACATCTTTACAAAGAATCTGTCGAAAGTTCCATTCGAAGCTGGTAGGAAAGCTTTGGGCCTTATCCCATTCCCTTCATTGAATTCCTCTATGTGATGCTTACACTTTAGCGAGGAGGAGTGTTGAGAATCATGGATTCGTTTCATTTCCATACCATGATTCCTAGTAGCGTTACTCTAACGTTACTGACTAGTCACCTAGTGTGACTTAGTCGTGACTCATTCTATATGACTCACTTATCACTTATCACTCTTATCTTTACTTATGCTATGCGTATTACTCATCACTTAGATAAGGCTTTAATGCCATTGGATGATAGCAGTATCTTACTGCGGATGACTCATATCTTTGTCATCCTTCCATGACCTTCTATAGAGTCCTATCTCTATTTCCCTTATATAGGAGAATACGTACATAGATACAAACATCTCTGTATCATATATAAACCTTGAGCTATCGCTCTGGGATAATAACGAGTCTACTACTCATTCTTCCATCTAGCTCTCACTCTAAGCTACTTGCTCGAGTTCTTACTCTCGCAACTACCTTCAACCTTTGTTCATTACCTTTGGTCTATACAGTGAGTATCTCCTACTGTTCTCTTAGTTCCCCTAGAAGGGTACTGCGCACACAATCGAGACTTGCTATCTCGATATTTTCTTCCACAAAGTCTTCAAACGCTTCGGACTATATGACAAAATCATATCCAATTGAGGCCCATAGTTTGCCTCCTCCTTCGCTAGAGAACTCGGAAAAGTCCTCGGATACAACCTCTCTTTGTCTACCGCTTATCACCCTCAGACTGATGGAGAAACCAAACATGTCAACCAGGAAGTCGAGACCTACCTTTGGATCCTTTGTGGAGATAACCCCACCACATGGTCTGATCTGATCACTCAAGCGGAGTTCGCTCATAATCATCGCCCCCATTCTGTCACTGGGACAGACGATCTCGACTCTCCTCCTTCCTCCCCTTCCACCCAGACTCTAGACAATGAACCCGCTATCTCCTGGCGCACCAACTCTCCTCCCCTCCCAGCTCGCTCTAATGTGTATCATATACAAGCCATCAACATCACCCTCTATGCCAGTAAGCTAAGATCGAATGATGCCTCCTCTGAAGCTTTGAATAAGCTTCGTCTCTATCTACATGATGCTCGCTATACCAAGGACATCTATGCCCATGCCAATGTCGACTCCCCTCTCCATTCCTTGTATAACACCTACATTCATACTTCCCGCCTCGAAGGCATCGCCTCAAATCTACGGAACTCTCCCGATTCCCACTCCGCGTTTCTTTCCTCCTAGGTTACTCTTGTTCAGAAGGCAGTTGCTGAATACCTCCTCTCTGCCATGCATCAACTTGGAATGACTGAGTTTGTTGCTGATCTAGATCAATTTCTGGCTGAGATGACAGTCTATTCGACTCCCCTTACTATTCCCCCCTCCCCATCCGGCCTCTCTTGCCCTCCCCTCCATGTCCGCATCCCTGCTGAGATCGAAGCGGTTAGCCCACAGGCAATTCTTTCCTTTCCGGTCGAAATACCTTTCGTCCCCTCACTACCTCCACCCGAATCCCCTCTTGGATCCAAGGAAATCAAGGCAGCGGTCAAAGCCATCAAAGCAGTTTACAACTCGGTCTCAGTGACCAGTGATGACGACAAACACTTAGAGGGTATTGACCCCGCTTATCAGTCCCCTCCTCCTTCCCCGTCCGTGGCCTCGACCCCTTCTGCATCCTCCCTCCCACCAACCGCTCGTGAAATTGCTGTTCTAAATTTGGTTGAGGCTAGGCTCGACAGGGAACTCGACCTTCCAGTGGATCGATCTCATCGGTTTTACCACAAGGCCTGCTTCATATGCAGACATCTTAGCCACATCCACATTGACTGCCCCCACTACAAATGTCCCCTCTGCCTTCGAACCGCCCCAGGACACTCTCAAGGAGCTTGTCTCCTCAGATGTCGCCCCACACACCCTTCCCCCTCTGCCTCCTCCACATCCATATCATCATTCCGCTCCTCTTATTGCTCTGCACAATCCAGCTGAGGTTGTGCCAAACCTTTTTGCCATCCTCGAGGATCTACCACATCTCATCGTACTCGCCCTACTCATATCCACCTTCCCCTCATTGGTCGTTCCCCATTCCCAGACTATGATTACGACCAAGAGGACATTTACAATGGTGAAGTGGATGCCAATATGTGTGGTGAACACTCTTGTACAGGGATTGACTACTAAAGCTTGGGTTGGTGACTCCAAGGCTACAAAGGGGGTAATGTTACGACTGTCTCCGGAGTTCACACTATGTCTTTTCTCCCTCTCGTTTTGCTTTGCTTATTGCCTCTACTGTGTCTTCACTTTGTATCATAGATCTCTGGCGACTTCTTGTCTTGTTTCACATCGCCAATGATCCAACATTCTCCTCTCCGAGTTATCCCTATCTCTGTTCTTATCTTCTGACTCATGATGATGTTGTTGCTTCATCAGCTATCTGTCATCATTCTTCCTCTGACTCATGATGACGCCTTTGCTTCATCATCCATCTGTCATGTATGATTAATTCTCCGCAGCTTCTTACTCATCCATACTGCGGATGATGCATCCCTTCTTCATGATTCCATCGCGTTCCATCTCTTTAGTACTTAAGGACTGTCTTGTCGCTTGTAAACCCTAAGCTAGAGCTACTTGGAATATCACCCAGTTCTCTGCCCACCTTCGAGTCCCTTCGATCCTCTGCCCTCTTGGGTGTGTCCTTAGTCCTTAGTCCTCGAGTGACATAACTCTTCATGAGCTCCTCCTCAATAAGTACACTTAGTCTTCGGGTCTCGCCAAGCGTTACGCTTGCTCGGCCAATCCTTTGTCTTAGCCTTCACCCTCCAAGTCTACATCTGACCCTATCCGGGCCAGCTGTAACAATATCTTGATAGATTGTTATTGTATCTCAGACTTACTTCATCTATCTATAGATCTGCCACACCTCATGGTCCCTGGCCCTCTTTCATACTTCTCATGGTAGGCAGTGCTGCCACATCCCATGCCCCTTGCATGAGGCTGCCACACCACATTCATTAGCTTCTTACATAGCCTTTATTATTCCCGATATAGTTATAGGTAGTACATTGCCCGGCCCTCATGTGGTCCATGCGCTAGCTAGAGTACTATATAATATATGGCCAGAGGAACTCGACTCTCCAGTCTTGTTCTTCTCAGTGTTGACCATCAAGTCCGCTGTCTATTGAGCATCTCTTCTTTTACACTCTATCATCGAGTCAATGCGTGGTAACCCATAAACCCGCAGAATGACATATAGGCAAGTAAACCCGTACTTGCATCCCCTACTCACTTCTTGCCTCCATCTCGAGGCTCTTCGCATAGTGTCGTTCTCACTTTCTAGCCTGAGGTGACGCCTGTAGGGTCGAGCTAGCTGCATACCCAGTGGGAAAGAGCTAGTGATGCAAGCTGGTTAGCTCACCCTCAGAGAAGGAGCTGGGATCTCTTACCATCAGCATGCGGGAGGCATCACGTGAGCAGTGAGACATTTGACAAGATCTGGGCAATTGTGTAGGTACAGCGCAAATATGATCAGATGATGGCAGAGATAGTGGGTGAAGAAGTCCCCTATCCATTGTCCCATCATCTTAACCATGTCGAAAGGGGTGCCTGCCACGAGGTAGTGTAGCATTCCTCCAATTTGAAGGCTATGCCCTTTGAGATCCAGAACCCCAAACTGAGTGACAAGTTCCTATTGAACGAGCACTATTAAGTAGCTTTGAATACTCTATAATTATATAATAGTGACTTAATATATAGTAGATTACATAATCTCCTTTGTCGTATATAAGATTCAGACCCAGCATCTGAGTTCTAATAACATCTTGTTCTCTTACCACTACGTTCAATAACATCAACTTGCTGATACCTGGTGAGTACCAGTATTCCTCTCCCTCAGAGGTCTATAGTTTCTACAGGTTATGAGCCCTGCCTATGCACTGTAGTGAGCGCCCCATGGGCAGCACACACAAGTAACTGGTTGGTAACCAGGCTTCAGCCTAAAAGAACGTCGCAAACGCAGCACATCGTAATGCACCTCTTCATTGAGAGTAGCAATGAACGAGTGCGAACACCATGGGACTGAACCTATGCTAGTTCAGCACACTGATGATGTTGTGTTCTAGCTTCAAGTTCCAGAAGTCAGAGGCTGGGTAGTGCCGACTCAAATAAGGCTGGTGGACGGGTGAGGGGAGTCTCAATGACATGAATGGGGTCTGTACTATTGAAAAGATCTGGCAGATGATCTAGCTGAGTCTCTTGCTGACTGAGCAAATTGGTCGCGAGTATAAATGAAGCAAGGAAAGGTGAATCTACAACTAGGAGAGCTGCAGATCATACTGGATCGTCCTAGACGATAACAATGAGGACAGTTGAGGAAGAGGTTGTCGTTGATGACACCTTGAAATACAGAATCTAGTCGCCTTGATAGACGACGTGACCAAGGAACAACAGGGGACCTGTTGGATCTGGACCAAAAGGACTGAGATGGACGGGGGAGAACAGATGGGTTCCTAGAAGCAAAGATAGGGGCAGGTTGTCCAAGGACTCTGCATCTACCTAGTGGAACGTAGGTCTCTCAAGGTCTGGTAGGGACATTTGAGGAAAAAGACTTGTCAGTACTGGTATTAGCAGTAGGATGGGAAGATCGTTCCAAAGTGGAAAGTTGACAACTCATAGCAAGCCACTCAGAGCGTGTGACATGAGCAGGCATCAACGCAAGGATGGTTAGTCACAAGTGTTTGTATAATCGACGAAGTGCTTAGATCAAGGTGGGGTGAATAACCTAAAGAAGTTATACAACTTCTCTGTGCACAGCCGAGGGGATATAGAACCAAAGAAGGTTCTTCCAAGAGGAAAGGGAAGTAATGACTCTAGTAGAAACTTACTAGAAAAAGTAGAGAAGCTTGCTATGAAGTAACTTGACAGGAGTTTTAAGTGTGATGAGGGTAAGAAAAAACTTGTGTGAAAAACGAGTTAAATTGTAGGGACGACAACATCCCTCTTATATACTACATGACTGTTTGTACATGTTATGGTATATAGAATGTGATGGACCATTATGTAAGAGTACCAGTGAATAGCATAAAGGTCTCTATACATAATATGTAATCACTGAGTCATATCTGAGTAATAAGTACAGCATATGAGTCATGATCAATAAGCTGATCAGTAAGCAAAGTAATATGGTATGAGTCATCATAGAAAATGAAAGAATAGTCTAGAAGTAAGTTCTAGACTGATGACTAAACAATTACATGTTAAATGGATTTGATTGTTTCAACAGTATGTAGTACCATGCTGGTTTTCCCACCTCTCTCCACTCTCACCCTACATCTGCCCCAGACCTCGTCCACGACATGTCCACTTTGTTGAGGGCACCACTGTGATGTGACAACACAACTGCACAATGGTGCAATGTGACAACAACAGGTCCATGCCACACCAGTGAGGATGCCACGCGACGACAACAGCGTCAAATATGACAAGGTGGGTGCCCGCCTCTCTCTCTCTCTCCCTCTCCCTCCCTTGCATAAAGATGACAAACATGACGAGCCCACCTCCATCCCTGCCTCCCTCCCTTCCCTGGCACGCTGTGCCAGATCTCGCACACCACTAGCGTGCCCCCACATCACAGTGAGGATGCCATGCAACGAGCACCAACACAACAATAATGGACAAAATGACAGCACAGCAGTATGCCAGTGTACCCACCTCCCCCTCTTCCTTGCCCACTCTATGCCTGCTGCCACCGCCGATGACGCAACAAGCATGCAGCAATGATGGCTTGGCTCAACGATTCGACAACTCCACAACAACAATAAAAACTCAACAATGTGACAATGGTGTGATGCCAACTGACAACACAACAAGGACGTGATGACAACAATGAGAATCAAATCAAATCAAATCGACGATGAACATGACTTCGACCTGGTGTGCTGGCTCTCTCCCTTTCTCTCTCCCTCTCCCTCTCTCTCCCTATGCCAGGCCTAGACCTTGTTCGACACAACAATAGCCACACCATGACACAGATGCCATGTTCGATTCATGATGTATAAAGGTATTGTTTATAGTTTGATACAATGGAAGACGAGCTTATATGACGAACCCAATAGCAAATCCAATGAATCCAACGATGACGTGCCAGTACATGCAGGTACGGGTCTGATTTCAGATCACAAGATTGTGACCAGTACCTGTACCCAGCGCACACCCACACTCTGGACCCATGCTCTTCCCTATGCTTCAGTGAACTGTGTATTGAATATCCATCAGCAAATCAAGGATTTTGCCATAGTTCTCATAGTTCCATAGTTCTCATAGTGAGAACGACACTATGCGGCAAGCCTTGAGATGGAGGCAAAGAGTAAGTAGAGGGTTGCAAGTACTGGTTTACTTGCCTATGGTCATTCTGTGGGTTTATGGGTTACCGCACGTTGACTCGATAAAGAGGATGAAGGGAGAGATGCTGGATGGATAGCGGACTTGATGGTCAACGCTGAGAAGAACAAGACTGGGGAGTTGAGTTCCTCCGGCCATATATTATATAGTACTCTAGCAAGTGCACAGACCACATGAGGGCTGGGCTATGTACTACCTATAACTATATTGGGGATAATAAAGGCTATGTAAGAAGCTAATAAATGTGGTGTGGCAGCTACATGCAAGGGGCATGGAATGTGGCAGCACTGCCTACCATGAGAAGTATGAAAGAGGGCCAGGGACCATGAGGTGTGGCAGATCTATAGATAAATGAAGTAAGTCCGAGATACAATCAGGATCTATCAACTTGATCCAATGTTACTTGTTTCTCTTGCTCCTTCAACTTTTTCCTCTTGGCAACCAGCTCTTGCAGCATTGCATGGTGGTTCTCTACAATATCTTGTTCAGTACATTGTTGTGTATACACCTCATAGTGTCCTCAAATATGCTAGCGGGATGAGGAATTCCCACCAAGGTGAAATGCTTTCATCTTGCCTTGTTTCTGAAGAAACTCTTGGTCTACCCTACACTAAAGTAAGTGCTTTTTTCGAAATGTTAACTGGAATTAAGCTTACTTGCAGGGTAAACACCATTTTCCCTTCAACACCTCAACCACTCCATCCTTAGCAATGAACTTGACAGTAATCTGGTCCGAGAATATGGTGAGTAGACCCTTGGTATTGTGTTTCTTGACCTTCCTGGCCGGGTCCACCCCTGCTTGGTGATCGGTATTCAAGTCACCTTCCATGTCCTGTGCTAAAGTTTAGTATAATATGGCTAGGACTCAATGAACAACAAGAACGCACGGTACCCATCATGGTTGGCACCACTGGCAACCTTCGATGCTCAGATGTTCGCCTAGCTGATTCAGCTGTTCAATCACCATGGGCATCATCCAGCTCAACACGGTCCACCTCCTCCACCACCTCCACCACCTCCACTTCGGTTTCACGAAGTGGCACTTCAAGCTCTTCAATGGATGTCATACGCAGATGGCATGGACATTTTTGCTTGTGGGAGTGATGCAAAGTTGTGGTAGTGCGCACATTCCTACTAGTAGGTTCTTCGTCTTCACTACTGGTGGCATCCTTACCCTCCTTTGTTGTTGAGGTGCGTCAGCAAACCACTATGTTCTGGACAGTACTGGACAGAGCCAGATAGAGTCCCAGAGCCTCCAGCTTGGTCCAGTCTAGCCAGATCTGGCCAGCTCTGTCTAGTAACCCAATGTCTGGGGGCTCTATGGCTCTATGGCTCTGTAGAACCATGGGAACTGTGGCTCTGTGGATGTCTGTAGGTATCTGTGGGAAAGTAGAGCAGTCTGTGGGAATCTGTGGGCTTTGTGGAGTTCTGTGGAGTTCTGGGAGTGTCTGTGAAATCTATGTATATTCTGTGGGGTCTGTTGAAACATCCTACACCTGTCAACCTATAGAATATGCTTTTCAAATCATTCAAATCAAATATACAATACATGGACTAATCTACTATATTACACTACCAATATATATGTAACAAGACTCACCAACAAAGAATTTACCACCAAACATGAGTCTGCAAATAAAACAAAAGTACAGTTAGTAACTGAATACCAGACAGCAATTCTGCTTACCAACCATAGTACAATTTCATAGTACAAAGTCTATAAAGACAAATCAAGCTGAGTTAGTAACTGAATAAGAAGAAGCAAAGATGTACTGACCAAATAGACAACAAATAGTAATATATACAAGAGTGGATGAGGAAGGGTAATGGAATAGATATGTTGTTGTGGTGTGGTGATGAAGAGAGATGGTAGTGGTCGAGGAAAGAGAGAGTATGGGAATTAAAATTGAAGAGTGCTGGGTTTATATACCTTGCGGCTGCTGACTTCGAAATTTTACAATTTGTAAGCAACACAACACAAATATGGCAACTTATGTCAGCAACACAACACAAATTCTGCTAAGTCTTTCTGCTACATTGCTTGACACATTTGGCTATACATCTTGCTACAGATGACTAGGCACACTAACCAGACACTAACTATACATGACCAAGCACACTCCCCAGACATAACAAAGCAGGAATCCTGACCAGATACTAACCAATCATGACCAGGCATACTAACCAGACATAACAAAATCCTAACCCCAACTAACCAAGGATGTGAATCCTAACCAGAGACTAACCAAGAAGTACCAGACACACTAACCAGGCATAACAAAGCAGGGATCCTAACCAGACACTAACTAAGCATGACAAGGCACACTAACTAGATATAACCAGGTATGACTCCTAACCAGGCACTAACCAAGCTTATCCAGGCATACTAATCCCAACTAACAAAGCAGGGATCCTAACCAAATACTAACAAAGCATTTTTGAGGTGCCCTAACTAGAACTAACAAGGCAGGAACCCTAACCAAGTCCTAACCAAGCACTGACCAGACACTAACCAAGAATGTGATTCGCAAATTTGTACTGTGGGAATTATGCACTTACAGCTGGCTGTATCGGAGGTAGTATGGGACAGTACCTTTCATATGAATCACAGATCATGTGATTCGGTGCAGAACTGACCGAAATATAACCATTTTAGTGTCAGATGTCATTTTCAAAGAAATTTTGATTAAGCATATGTACTTATTGCATCCAAAGGCATCCGATCTGCAGTTTGACATCACTGAATGGTATGTAGAGGGGGTAGATAGCCTCCATCCGACCATTAGATCACCAGGATCAGACATCACACCGCTGAGATATAGCCATTTTTGAGATTTATGGTAATAAAACATAGATTAGCTTTTGTAAAGCCAGGAAGCGATGGGAAAAATCAGACAAAACCAAGGATAATGTATTCCACTCATAGAAATCTTTTTTTAATCTGGAGTAAGCACACAACAGTTGTTATTCAAGGCTAGGAGGTTCAACAATGTTAATCTTGGTTAGGAATATTGGCAAAGCCAGGGTTAAATGTAACTGAGCAATTAGCAGTGGAAAAAATAGGAAAAAATCAGTGATTATGAAAGTCAATCAGAGGAATCTTTTGTTAGTCTGGGTTTTGGTTTGGGAGCAAATCCAGGTTAGAAGGCTAAACAATGTTAGGGAGGTTAGGGATATTAGCAAAGAAATATTGGTTAGTCTAGGTTAGGAGGCTAAACAATATTAGGGGGGGTAGGTATATTGGCAAAGACATTGATTAGATCTGGTTAGGAGGCAAACAATGTTAGGGGGGGTTAGGGATATTGGCAAAGACATTGGTTAGCCTGGTTAGGAGGTAACACAATGTTAGGCTGGGCTAGTGATATTGGCAAAGACATTGGTTAGTGTCTAGTTAAAGGTTGAGTGTCTGTGGTTCTGGAAACATCTGTGGAATGCTGGTATGCTGTGATGTTTTGTGGTTCTGTGAAGCTAGTTGGCTGTGGTGGCTGTGGCTCTGTGGAACTCTGGGGGTTTCTGTGGCTACAGTGCTAATCTCTGGGAAGTTCTGGGGAGTTCTAGGGGGTTCTAGGGGTTCTGTGGCTCCAGTGGTGATTCTGTAAGTGTCTGTGGGTTTCTGTGGGATTTTTGGTAGTTTGCTGATGTGGCCTTCTGTTTTCCTTTTCGACATACTTTCGACTTAGGTTTGGACTTGGGCAGCAGATGCTGAGGGCAAAGGCAAGGGTGGGAGTCGAGTTCGTTTGTTGTTTCATCAGGTAGTACATCTCGAGCTTTTTCCATAGCAACACATTGTCGATGCAATTGTCGAGACTAAGGTGCAGACATAGTGAACTGAGACAAGTGGAACAAATGAGGACCCAGCACTATTTATATGAGATAAAATAATGTACATGAGGACTCCTTGTGGCCGGAACCAATGAAAGCAGTCGCGACTGGTTGCAACCAAGTATGCAACCAATGTAGACTGGTCTTACCCAGTCCAGTCTGGTCACAGGTGGGCAAGCAAATGATCAGAGACCGGTCTCGGTCCGGTCTTTTCCAAAAGTGGAAAAAGACCAGATCGGACTGGACCTTTAAATACTACTGGCTACGCTTGCTTGTTCCTTAAGTACTGGGTGGAAGAGATGATGCAATAGTTGGAGGACGAGTGATTGACAAAAACAGGTGGGTGGGCAAGCTGAGATGAGTGGATCCAGTGTCTGGAGACATAGTTGAGAATGAACCTTTGTTGCCTCCCCGCTGGGGAGCAACAGAGGAGGATGAGATGACCGAGGAAGGAGCAAAAGACCAAATGGAACCAAAAGCAGATGATGACGGAGGAACAAGATTGGTGTCAGAGGCCTGGGGGAACTTGGATGAGATGGTCGAGGTTGTGGCAATGGCGTGGGATTGAGCAGATACTATGACACGGGGAATGCTGGTCGCCATGCTAGTGGCAGTAACACTGTGACCCGCTGGGCTAGCAATATCATCCAAGTCATCGCCAGTGTCCATTGGCTTGCCGGTGGCAGCAGTGTGGTTGACATCTGAGTCTTGGCCACTAGCAGCAGCCTGAGAAGTAGTGCCTGCGGCAACTGCAGTACCACCAGCAGCAGGTGCTGCAGATCTATATTTCCAATCTCCATATACCATACCCTCTGGTACATAGTACACCATCATATCATATAGATGTGGGTCCCAACCTTTGTTGCGGAACTTCTTCATGTGATCTCAATCTGGCTGATGCAAATAAATTAGTATGCGGCAGTCCAAACAGTCAGATAAAATGAAGTACGTACCTTGGAAGTCCATTCATTGAATACAGACAATGACTCAGTGTCTCCGAGTTGAATGTTGGCACCATTGACATGATCATTAGGCAAGGTCACGGGTGTGGGTAACCCGCACGGGTCATGGGTACGGGTATGACACGGGTACGGGTACGGGTTGGCTATTCATAACCCGTAACCCGTACCTGTACCCACCACCAGGGTCTACAACTA
>JBBPOS010000745.1:0-11500 GCA_038091575.1 Leccinum subgranulosum
GGTTAGTATCTGGTTAGGATTCCTGCTTTGTTATGTCTGGGGAGTGTGCTTGGTCATGTATAGTTAGTGTCTAGTTAGTATGCCTGGTCATCTGTAGCAAGATGTGTAGCCAAATGTGTCAAGCAATATAGCAGAAAGACTTAGTAGAATTTGTGTTGTGTTGCTGACATAAATTGCCATATTTGTGTTGTGTTGCTTACAAATTGTACAATTTTGAAGTCAGCAGCCACCAGGTATATAAACTCAGCACTCTTCAATTGTAATTCCCACACTCTTTCTTCCCTCAACCACCACCATCCTTCTTCATCACCACAACACTTCAACATCACAACACTTCCACTCTATTACACTTCATCATCCACAACTATATACTACTGTTTGTTGCTTATTTGGTAAGTGCCTCACCTCTTTTCTTCATTCAGTTACTAAGTTAGTTCCACTTCTCTCTATAGACTTGCACTATGGTTGGTGATGGTTGTAGTAAGTAAGTCTAGTGTTGCTTTTTTGTGACTTAGTTATTGACTTGCTTTTTTTTTCTTTTAGACTATGCCATTGTTGATAAGTGTTACTACATATAGTTGGTGTTTGTATATACACTAGCAGTAGAGTACATATGTATCTATTGTAGTATGAATAATATATTACATTTCACTATTTTAATATGATTTAAGAAGCAAGATCTGGATAATGATCTGTAGAGATCACCTCATCCTGTCTAGTCTGTACAGCTCTGTATAGCTCTGTATAATGAGCCTGTGGACTCTGTAGAGTCTGTACAGGGTACTCTGTACAGGTCTGTGGAGGTCTGTATTACTAGGTACCTCTCTGTAGGGTCTGTGGATCTGTGTAACCCTGCACAGCTCTGTAAAGATAGGTGCTGGTTTGCTGATGAAGGCTAGTGAATGCATGCCCGAAACCAAAAACTGGGATCATGCAGTAGATCTAAAGCCGGACTTTGTATCAAAGAAAGGACAATTGATTTTCCTTAGCATAACAGAACAAGACACAGTAAAAGGATTTGTAGAAGATCAATTGGCCAAAGGATACATTAGGCCCTCCAAATCTCCACAAACTTCGCTGGTGTTCTTCATCCCCAAGAAGGATAGAAAGAAATGCATGGTCATGGACTATAGATATCTAAACAAGGGAACTATCAAAAACAATTACCCTCTCTCACACATTTCTCAAATTGTCAATAAATTAAAAGGAAGCAAGATCTTCACCAAGATGGATCTCCGTTGAGGCTATAACAACATGAGAATTAAGAAAGGAGATGAATGGAAAGGAGCCTTCATCTGCCATCTTGGGTCATTTGAGCCAACCGTTATGTATTTTGGGATGTGCAATTTACTGGCTACATTCCAACAAATGATGAATGAAATCTTTGCCAACATGATGGATATAGTCATTATTTATATCGACGATCTCCTGATCTTTACCAATGGAGATATGAAACACCATCAGGAAATGGTCAAAAAGGTCTTAGAGAGACTTAGAAAAACGATTTATTCATTAAACCCGAAAAATGCTTTTTCAGTGGTAAAGAAAGTCAATATGCTGGGCATAGATGTCTCTTGCGATGGAATTTCGATGAATATGGAGAAATTAGTAGGAATTGCACAATGGCCAGTCCCCTCCAATGTAAAAGCTATATGAAGCTTCTTAGAGCTCGCCAACTTCTACCGCTGTTTTATTGTCAATTACAGCCAAGAAGCAAGACCATTACATGACTTAACAAAGAAAGATCAACCTTGGAGCTGGGGAAAAGCTCAACAGAAAGCGTTTGAAATGCTCAAAAATAGATTTACCACTGCCCCTGTGTTGTCATACCCAGACGACACTACCCCTTATCATGTTGAATGCGATGCCTCCGACTTCACCACTGGTGCAGTGCTCTCTACTCTAAAGGATAACAAATGGCATCCCGTGGCCTTTATGTCACACTCCATGACTCCCGAACAGTGCAATTACTCTATTGCCGATAAGGAAATGCTTGCGATTATCCTCTCGCTAGAGCAATGGAGACATTATTTAGAAGGTGCTAGACACACATTTGAAATCTGGACAGATTACAGGAATCTCCAGTACTTCATGAAAAGCCAGGACTTAAACTGACAACAGGCACGATGGGCCCTTTATTTATTCTGCTTCGACTATACTCTCATTAATGAATTAGGTACCTCGATGGGAAAAGCAGATGCACTCTTCAGGAGAGAAGACCACATGCTTGGAATGGAGAATGATAACAAACAGATGACATTTATCCCAGAAAATCATATCCGATCTCTAGAAGAGATCTCTCTATTCAACAAAATAAAATAAAAACATTCTGACTGCACATTGCCAGACAGGTTGATCCTCCATGAAGGATTATATTTTTATAACAACAAACTATGGGTCCCCTTGGAACTCCGCTGAGAAGTGTTAACACAATTCCATGACCATTCAATCTTCAGCCATAAAGGAGCCGAGAAAACACAGGAATTCCTCGTGTGGTATTATTCCTGGCCAGGAGTCAAGAAAGATGTACAGGACTACTGTCAATCTTGTGAGTGCTGTGCACAAATGAAATCTACAAATGTTCTGCCAGCCGGACTACCACTTGAGGTCCCACCAGAAGGACCCTGGAAAAGTGTCTCGGCCAATTTCATTACCAGTCTTCTCCCTTCATATAGCTTTGATAGCATTTTAATAGTAGTCAATCGCTTCTCAAAAGAAGTTGCATTTGCCCCCACTACAAAAACCATCACTTTGAAAGGAACAGCGGAGCTGTATAGAGACTATGTATGGAAGCACCACGGACTTCCAGACTCCCTCGTGTCAGATCGTGGACCTCAATTTGCGAGTCAATTGATGATTGATCTCTTTAAATTACTAAAAATCAAAAAGAAGATGTCCACGGCATACCATCCCCAGACCGACAGACAAACAGAGTGTATGAATCGCAAAATTGGTCAATACCTCCATCTTTTCACCGCAGAAAAACAAGATAAATGGGTCGAATGGCTAGCCCTCACCCAGTTCAACTTCAACAACACTCGTTTCTTGGCAACAGGTTTCACACCATTCTAGTTGACCAAAACCTTCACCCCTCATCTTGCCTTTGAACCACTGTCCATCAAAGCCCCTGCAGCCAAAGACCTCACCGATGACATGAAGGCAAACATTGAACATGCCAAAAGTGTGCTGGAACACACTAGGAAACAGATGAAACTGCAAGTAGATAAACACCGATCGGCAGCGCCTGATTATCAAATAGGAGATCTCATTTGGCTTAGTACTGAACATCTCGCTCTCAACAAGCACCCATCACGTAAATTAACAGAATGCTGGATTGGTCCTTACCAAATCATCTCAGTTCACACCAACAGTGTTGGTTTATTATTCACCAAATCAGTGAAAGCTTGCCACATTGTAAATGTCTCTCGAGTTAAACAATACATCGAACTATTGCCCGGACAGCCCGTTATATGTTCAGGACCCGTGTCTGTCAATGATGAAGGCACATCCGAGTTTGAGGTCGACTACGTTGTTGATTCTCACCCTATTGGTCGCAGATTCCAGTATCTGGTGCACTGGAAAGGATACAATGAATCTGACCACACATGGGAGCCAGCCTCCGGTCTAAAGAATGCACAGGCTGCAGTAAATGACTTCCACTACCGAAAACCTTCAGCTCCTTGTCGCCTGAAAATGAATTGTGCCCTTTTCGACTCCTTATTCTTGACCTCAGTGGTCAACTTTACTTTTGGTTCCATTCTCCTGCCTGATCTGGAATCTCATGACTAAAAGGGGGGTGATGTTATGAACCTTATTTTCCTCTCTTCTTTTTCTCCTTCTTTTTCATGTCACATGACTTGCTTGGTAAGCATCACATGATCCCCTTTTACAATAGCTCTTTCTTTTCGAGTTACGTGACCTGTACCTTTATCTTGGTAGTACCCATTGGACACTTACCATATATAGATAGCATAGCTTATTCACACCTGCCCTAAGCTGGTCTGTGTGCATGTACTTGTAGTATAAATACTTGAATGCAGCAACCAAACAAACCAGTCTTGTTCTGGTTGGATTCCCTCCTTCCTACACAGTCCCCTCTCTATAGTCGAGTTTGAGTCGAGGTGCCATAGTCCATTTAGAATTTAGGTTGCCTTCAACATGTATATTACATGAAGCGTTACTTTGTATTGTTGAGGATCTCACTAAGAGTCACATTGAGATGAATACAAGGGAATAGTCTCTCCACATTAAGTGTTCACACTAAGGGCTTGAGGTTTCTAAGAATACCAACACTAATATTGTGCTAGCATGGAGTGCAGAGCATGAACCAAGCAGTGTAAGTAGCAGTGAAAGAGAGGGAAACATATAAACATATAAGGCAATCGAGAAAATGAGATAATGAGATAGGGAGATAGAGAGAGATAGAGAGATACAAAGATAAAGGGATGACAAGATTAGAGATAGGGAGATAGATGGTGAGGCTATGTATTCAAATTGAGAGGGCCAAGAAGGATAGACAAACACATTGTCGCCACCATGGTTGACATGCCATGGTTGTTGTGTTATCATTTGTCATCAACACTATGTAATATGTATTGTCAACATGTCATCTTTCAACTTGAGTCCTTGTTGGTGTGTTTCGTCATGCTTCCGTCATGTCACATCATAGTTTCAGCCAATGGTCTTCATGTCCTGGTCATTGCATTGATATTCTTGACATCCTTGTCATTGACATGGTGCCATGTGAGCTCCATTGTCACCCTCGCACCATGGTGTGGCGGACAGTGACATGTAGTTGCTAGTAACTTGCTACTATGTATGTCATCTTCACCGTCCTACTAGTAATCAATGTCATTGCGGGGGTTGTCACTAGCGGATTAGTACATTAGAGCAAGGGAGGCACTGCATGCATGTAGTCTGATTATATTCAAACACACATTTTACATAACAAAATTTCTAGTGTCCATTTGGCTGTATGATCAAGTTGAAAAAAAAACTGACACAATAGCCCAGAACACTTGTTGTTGCTGGCCATAATTTCATGGAAAAGGCTGGATACCAGCAAATGCTCCCATATGACGCATTGTATACAGTAAGACATTAGAGCCAAATTACTCTTGAAAGAGTAATATGATAGGCCGCAGCATTGAATCTGCATGGCCATCTAAGGAAGGATAAGTGTTGTCAACCCAAAATTAAATGTATGACTAAGCTTACCCATGACAATGCAAAGGTTATTTTTTTGACAATATCATATTCTGTTACAAACCTCGGTTCGCAACCTAGCTTTTCTGCTAGTCTCACATTGCTTGCATCTACCCTCTGACATTCCCCCTCCTAGTTTTTATAGAATTCCTATATGGAGATTCTACTAGTGCAGCCAAGGGTTCTCGGAATAGAACAAAGAAAAAGGAGCTATTTTGTAGTAGAAAACTTACTAGGGATATGAGTCAAAGTGTTGAAGCTAAGACGAGGTATCAATCATTAGATGAGTGTGAAAGCGACCTAATATTCAAGGGTCAGGCTTAGGCCCTTATATACTACAAGATATGTTTGTACATATTTGTGGAAAGGAATGTCATAGAACATTCTATCATATTATGTAAGAGATTCTAACCAATAGCATAAGTATCTCATATGATATGTAAGCACTGATGTGTAAGACATCAGTCAGCATATGTAATTGACCAATAGCAATAAGAAACATTTCTTCGTATCTATTGTCATGATAACTCCACTGGATAGGCAGAACACATCACTCATGCTGAATTTGCCCACAATCACTGCCCTCACTCCATTACAGGGAAATCACCATTCTTTCTCATGATGGGCTATGAACCCCATTCCTTCCCATCAGTCATTGCTATGTCCAATATCCCCACTGTGGAAACCAGATTACAAACCTTATCAGCTGCTCAGGATGAAGCCCTAGCCACTTACAAATTAGCTTGACAGGTAATGAAAACACGCTCTACCAAAAAACCTTTAAACCCTTTAAGAAAGGAGACAAGGTCTGGCTCAAGGCCAGAAATCTATGACGCTCCCTAGCCTCTCCAAAACTCAGAACCAAACAAGAAGGACCCTTCACCATCATTGAGATATTATCCCCAATCACCTACAAACTCTGCCTCCCCAAAACTTGGCATATTCATAATGTGTTCCATGCTTTCCTGTTATCTCGTTATCACGAGAACTCTGTCTATGACCCCAACTTCCCATCACCACCTCTGGATCTTATAGAAGGTGAAGAAGAGTATGAAATCGAGAAGATTGTATGACATAAAGGAACACTGCAAAAACACCACTTCTTACTCTGATGGAAGGGTTATTCGGCTGAAGAAGACTCATGGGTTCCTGAAACCGAACTCAAATATGCCAAAACAATCCTCAATGCTTACAAAAAGTCTCACCCCTCCATCTTTTCTCCCAGTAACCAAGTATCCACTCGTCGCTAAAACATCTCCCACAACCATGAACCCCAACTTCTCCAACTCCTCCACAGACTTCCCCTTCGCTTACTGCTTTCTCTCTGTCTCCGAAGAAGGAAACCTCTACCTCATTGATGTCTAACTCCGTGATTCTTGACTCTCTTCTCCCATCAAAAACCTCCTTGACACCGACTCCCCTTGGCCTAGCCAGATAAGCCTATCTCCAAACTCTTTGTTTTGGCAATGCCTTAGACAGTCTCCCCTTAGCCCTCAGGACATCTGAAGAAAATCACGTCTGCCTCTTCATCACCCTCTTAACCAAAGTCACTCAAACTCAGTCCACTGCCCTTCTCTCCCTTCTTGACTGACTGGGCATGCCAGATGTCATCATCCATGCAGATACCCTCCTCAGCTGACCCCGTCGCCCACTCATCAATAGACTCGCTGATGCCCTCATCCCTGACTCTTCTGTCAACGTTCCTGTCAATATCCCTTCTACCCTCTCCACCAGCTCTTTCCCTCTAAACACCAAAGATGAGGGATACCTTGCCCAGGTAGACAAAGATCTAGCCTATCATGCTTGACAAAGTGTCTTGGATAGCAACAAAGTAGTCCTTACTTTGGACCACTCAGACTTTTTCCTCATTTGCTTTGTCTGTCATTGATGAGGCCATAAAAGAATTGACTGCAAACAGTACCAATGCCCCCTTTATCGCATCTCTGCCCCTGGTCATCCCCAATGCCGTTGCCCTAGTCATCGTCCCATTCCAGCACCTCCTCCTCGCTCCCAACAAAACCGTCACTCCAGATCTTCGTCTTCTACTTCTTCCACCTAATACTCCATCTCTCAATCCATCGAGAATTGGGGAACATATACAACAATAGGGAATCATATTTGGCAGGAGCATCATTTGCACACATGGTCCATGGAAGAAGAGTCTCTCGACTACGACAATTCTCCCTATGACAATGATCTCTATTCTATTAGCAATACTTGTGATTCCCCTGGCACAGGGACTAGCAAGTTGTGAAGGAAATAACAGTGATTTCCAGTCTATTAAGGGGGTAATGTTACAATTCTCGAAGGACCCCTATCTTTGTCCTCTTTCTTTTCTTGTATCTTTGTCATTGTCACATTCTTCCTCTGTATGATTAGTCATCCATAGCTTCTTAGTCATACATGCTGCAGATTACCCACCTTTTCCTCATCATTCCTTAATGTTCTATGACACCATTTTCATTAGCCAATCAACAGCTCTTTACTTATTTTTCTCTTACATATTTAAACATCGAACCTTTGATGCATTCCATTTTCTCTAACCTTGACCTCCTTGAGTATTCTAGATACATCTTGGAAATATACCTGTTGTCTCTCTTGAACCCTCTGCATGACCTCATCCTGCACTTGAAGGACGCTTCAACCTCAAAGACTTTACCCTGTCTCTCGAAGTTGTCTTGACCTCTTGAACCTTGATCTTCGATCCCTTGACCCTCAAGACTCCTCAGTTCCCTCAGTCTCTTATCCAAGACCTTCCTTCTCGAGGCTACCCTTATTCCCATCAGGACTGAAGGCAACCTAAATCCTGGATGGACTATAGCACCTGGACTCGAACTCGACTATAGAGAGGGGACTGTGTAGGAAGGAGGGAATCCAACCAGAACAAGACTGGCTTGTTCGGTTGCTGCATTCAAGTATTTATACTACAAGTACATGTGCACAGACCAGCTTAGGGCAGGTCTGAATAAGCTATGCTAACTATATATGGTAAGTCTCTAACAAGTGCGACGGAGATAAAGGTACAGGTCACGTGATGCTGACTAAGCAGGTCATGTGACTCAAAAAAGGGAGAGCTATGTAGAAAGGTCATGTGATTGTTAGTAAGCAAGTCACGTGACACGAAAAAGAAAGTGAAAATGAAGAGGGGAGAACAGGGTTCGTAACATTACCCCCCTACTAGGCCTGAGATTCCAGATCAGGCGGGAGAGTGGAACCGGAAGTGAAGTTGACCACCGGGGTCGAAAATAAAGAGTCAAAAAGAGCCCGATTCATTTTCAGGCGACGAGGGGCCGAAGGCTTTCGGCGATGGAAATCATTAATTGCGGTCTGCGCGTTTTTCAATCCGGAGGCTGGCTCCCAAGTGCGATCAGAGTCATCGTAGCCTTTCCAGTGTACGAGATATTGGAAGCCACGACCAATAGGGCGAGAATTGACGATATAGTCGACCTCAAACTCGGCAGTGCCTTCATCGTTGACAGACACAGGTCCAGGACGTACAACAGGTTGTCCGGGCAATGGCTCAATGTACCGTTTGACTCGAGAGACATTCACAATGTGGCGGGCTTTCACGGATTTGGGGAATAATAAACCAACGCTGTTGGTGTGAGTCGAAATGACTTGATAAGGACCGATCCATCGTTCCATTAATTTACGCGAGGGGCGCTCATCCAGAGCGAGGTGTTTGGTACTTAGCCAAACGAGATCTCCAATTTGATAATCCGGCGCAGCCGATCGGTGTTTATCTGCCTGCAGTTTCATTCGCTCCCTGGTACGTTCCAGCGCACTTTTGGCACGTTCTATATTTGCTTTCATATCATCGGCGAGATCCTTAGCTGCGGGAGCTTTGACGGATAGCGGTTCAAAACCGAGACGGGGAGTGAAAGTCTTTGTCAACTGGAAGGGTGTGAATCCAGTTGCCGAGGAGCGAGTGTTGTTGAAATTAAACTGGGCGAGGGCTAGCCATTCGACCCATGTATCTTGTTTTTCTGCGGTGAAGAGCCGGAGGTACTGGCCTAGTTTGCGATTAACGCGTTCCGTTTGTCCATCGGTTTGTGGATAATATGCCGTGGACATCTTCTTTTCGATCTTTAATAATTTAAGAAGGTCTACCATCATTTGGCTTGCAAATTGGGGGCCACGATCGGAAACGAGGGAATCAGGAAGTCCATGATGCTTCCATACGTAATCTCTATACAGCTCCGCTGTTCCTTTCGAAGTGATGGTTTTTGTTGTAGGGGCAAAAGCAACTTCTTTGGAGAAGCGGTCGACCACTACCAAGATGCTGTCAAAGCCATGGGAAGGGGGAAGGCCGGTAATAAAGTCGGCAGATATACTCTTCCAGGGTCCCTCAGGAACCTCAAGTGGTTGTGACAATCCAGCCGGTGGAGTATTCGTTGGTTTCATGCGCGCACAGCGCTCACAGGATCGACAGTAATCTTGTATGTCTTTGTTGACTCCGGGCCAGGCGTAATATCGTGCGAGGAATTCCTGTGTCTTTTCGGCTCCTTTGTGGCCGAAAATTGGATGATTGTGGAATTGTGTCAGCACTTCCCGACGAAATTCTAATGGGACCCATAGTTTGTCGTTATAAAAATATAATCCTTCACGGAGGATCGACCCGTCTGGTGATAGGCAGCCAGAATGTTTTTCTTTTATTTTTTCGAAGAGGGAGATCTCTTCAAGAGATCTGATGCGGTTTTCAGGAATGAACGTCATCTGCTTATTGTTGTTTTCCATTCCTATCATATGATCTTCTCTTCTAGAGAGCGCGTCGGCTTTTCCCATCGAGGTACCGGGCTTATTAATGAGTGTGTAGTCGAAGCGAGATAGGTAGAGTGCCCATCGTGCTTGGCGTCTGTTTAAGTCCTGACTTTTCATAAAATACTGGAGATTCTTATGATCCGTCTAGATTTCGAATGTGTGTCTAGCACCTTCTAAATAGTGTCTCCATTGCTCGAGCGAGAGGATTATCACGAGCATTTCTTTATCAGCGATGGGGTAGTTTCGCTGTTCAGGAGTCATGGAGTGTGACATGAACGCGACCGGATGCCACTTTTCGTCTTTCAGGGTAGAGAGCACTGCTCCTGTGGCGAAGTCGGAAGCATCGCATTCTACGCGGTAAGGGGTGGTGTCATCGGGGTAAGACAATACAGGAGCGGTAGTGAATCTATGTTTGAGCGTTTCAAACGCGTCTTGTTGAGCTTTTCCCCAGCCCCAAGGTTGATCTTTCTTTGTTAAGTCGTGTAATGGTCTTGCTTCTTGACTGTAATTAGCGATGAAACGACGGTAGAAGTTGGCGAGCCCGAGGAAGCTTCGTACTGCTTTTACGTTAGATGGTACCGGCCATCGCGCAATTCCATCGAGCTTTTCCGTGTTCATTGAGATGCCATTGCAAGATACATCCATGCCCAGCATGTCAACTTTTTGTACTCCGAAGAAACATTTCTCCGGTTTTACGAATAAATCGTTCTTTCTAAGTCTTTCTAAGACCTTTTTGACCATTTCCTGATGGTGTTTCATGTCTCCATTTGTGAAGATGAGTAAATCGTCGATATAAATAATGACTACATCTGTCATGTCTGCAAAGATCTCGTTCATCATTTGTTGGAAAGTGGCCGGTGAATTACACATTCCAAAGTACATGACAGTGGGTTCAAACGATCCAAGGTGGCAGACGAAGGCTCCTTTCCATTCGTCTCCTTTCTTAATTCTCACGTTGTTATAGCCCCAATGGAGATCCATCTTGGTGAAGATCTTGCTTCCTTTTAATTTATCGACGATCTGAGAAATGAGGGGAAGAGGGTAGTTGTTTTTGATGGTCCCCTCATTTAAATATCGGTAATCCATGACCATGCGTTTCTTCCCGTCTTTTTTGGGAATGAAGAACACGGGTGAAGTTTGTGGGGATTTGGAGGGCCTGATATATCCTTTGGCCAGTTGATCCTCGACAAATCCTTTCACTTCTTCCTGTTCTGTTACGCTTAGGGGAATTAGTCGCCCTTTCTTTGGTACGAAGTCCGTTTTTAAGTCAACGGCATGATCCCATGGTTTGGGTTCCGGCATGCATTCGCTGGCCTTCTTCAAGAAGACGTCTAAAAACTCGTGGTATTCCTGTGGTACGAGCTTAAAAGCTTCTTCAGGTTCAATTCCTTCAGAAGGTTCTTGGTTGCATCAGTAAATTTACACGTTGCTAAATTCGTCTAAATTCATCTTATTTTGGCTTATTTTGGCTTTGTCATCTTTTCGGATTCGCAAAGCGTAGCAAGACACGATAGGAAGAATAGCTCATTAGACA